>CM052265.1:10547789-10608117 GCA_028455795.1 Lasioglossum marginatum | reverse complement strand
TCTGTAAAGTATACGTCCTTTGTCACACCGTTTGGCCAGTACGAATACGTCAAGATGCTGTTTGGTCTTACGAACGCCCCACGTGTGTTTCAGCGCTACATAAATAGTATATTTTCAGAAATAAAGTACTCATATATCTAGATAATATATTGGTTGCTACGGAGACGATTGACGAGCATATCGAAATTCTTCGTGAAGTATTCAAATTGGCAAAACGGTATCAATTAGAGTTTCGGTTAGATAAGTGCTCATTTTTATACGAAGAGATCACTTATTTAGGTTATCGGATAAATCGTGCTGGAATTCAACCTAGCGTTCATAATATAGAGGCGGTATTGAAGTATCCGTTGCCATGAAATTCGAAAGAAGTACATAGTTTTGTGAGCCTAGCCAGTTATTTTAGACGCTTCGTTCCGAATTTCTCCAAAATCGCTAAACCATTACACGACTTGGTAAGAAAAAACATCTCGTTTCATTTTGGTATCGAAGAATTAGATTCGAGAATTACATTCGAGACATTGAAGAATCTATTGTCACAACAACTGATATTGGCATTGTATTCACCGAAGTTGGAGACCGAGTTACATTGCGACGCCAGTGCGGGCGGTTACGGCGCGATACTTATACAAAAACAACCTAACGGAACGCGTCGACCAGTCTCATATTTCAATAAACGAACAACTGTTACAGAAGCAAAATATCATAGCTTTGAATTAGAGTGTTTAGCTGTTGTCTACGCCATAAAACGATTTCATGTATATTTATCTGGAATACATTTTAAAATTTTAACGGATTGTGATAATTTCCGGTTAACATTGGGTAAACAAAGCGTGAATCCGAGAATTTCACGATGGGCCATGGATTTACAACAATACGATTATGAAATAGAACATCGTCCAGGTACGAAAATGTGTCACGTAGACGCTCTTAGTCGTTGTCATAGCGTGCTAGTGTTGGAGGCGAAAACATTTGAACAAATTTTATCAATAAAGCAGGATAGGGATCCCGAAATTAAGAAAATTCATGAAAAACTAGAGACAACCGAGGATAAATTTTTCGAATTGCGTGATGGTCTCGTGTATCGCAAATGTAAAAATCGTCAATTGCTATTTTTAGTTCCGTCATGTATGGAAAACAATTTAATTCGTACGTGTCATGATATTGGTCATGTCGGAATTGAGAAAGTTATCGAGAATATTAATCGATTTGTTGTTAACGACCGACGTTCGTTTGCAGTTAACATTTGTATTCAGATTGTAATAAACCGTTGAACATTAAACATCTGTTTTGAATAAATATTCCTTCACTTGTGTGAGGCAGGGTAAAAGTTCCTCTCATTTTCTTTGAGCCATTAATGTTTTCTATCTTTTTGGTATTTGTTTCCTCACTTTCCATACTTGTTCCGTTTGTTGGTTCCTGTGCTTTCCTTTTTTTGTTTACTGTCGATGTTTCCTGCATTCCTTTTGGACGCCATAATGGCTATTCTCGAGCCAGAGGCCCAGGGGGCCCAGGCTACTGGTATTGTCAAGTTCTGGAACACTTTTTTTTTTAAATTAAAATTAAGAGAATTTTTAAATTAGAATTAAAATTACTGCATAGGAAGATCACTTTGTGTGAGAGAAAGTCAAGATAATTTTTACGACACACTGTTCTACCCGGGAACCATCTATTTTCATTTGATCTTCCTTTTTTTTTTTATTTAAGCTTTAGACCTAACTTGGCCCATAAGCTGGCTTGTATACAGTACATATTAAATATATTAAACATAACATATATTGTACTTATACCTATTTGTCTATATACTAATACATATATTCATATATTTATGTATATAACCAGATGTAACTATATGAACTATATCCACTATATCACTTATTTTCTATATGTTTGGTATCCGTTTTCTCGGTTTGGTACATAGCTTGAACATATCACAGTTTGTTCTTTACTTCATACTGTATCTTACTTACTATTTGTTCCTATTATCTGAGCTCTTATATACATCTATTCAGTCTATTTATTGCACTTGTACAATATCGTCTAATTCATACTTTTATACATATGACTTTTTCTAATTTAGTCTGCTCTGCGGGTGATTGCATTCACATGTGGAGTGTTCAATTATCTTGAGTCTGGCTAGGGATTTGTGTGTGTTGACGTGATTGGTCCTCATCCTACCAAATCTTACAATAAGTTCTCTGGGGAGATCATGCTCTCTGTACCAAGGTTTTTTCCGTGGCTTGAAGAATTGTTGATGGTATTTGTTACCTTTGTTGTGAAACCGAGCTCCGAGGAGAGTTTGGAACTCGTTCCACGATTCGTCTTTGAAGGACTCTTTAAAATCTGTGTAGGGAATTTTATGTTGGGGGGATGGATCTTTGCTTGTGGCTTCTTTTGCGAGATTGTCAGCAAGTTCATTCCCTTGTATGCCACAATGGGCAGGGAACCATATGAATGTGACTTGATTTGGATTGTGGGATATGCTTGCTAGATTTAATGTTTTCCTTTTGATATCGATAATGTGAAAATTGATTCGGGTGTTTATGGTAGAACTGTTAAGTGCAGTGAGGGCACTAAGAGAGTCGGAGCAAATTAGTAGGGGTTTGTCAGGGTTGTTGAAATGATCGAGCGCAAACGATATGGCAGCACATTCTGCTGTATACACCGATGCTGTGGGGTTTATGGAGATGGAGATTGCGATCTTTTTTTCGGGGCAGACTATGGCTGCACCTGTTGAGAGCCCGCCTTTAGTCTTGGATCCGTCAGTGAAGATGTATAGGTGATTGGGATAATGAGTCATAATGTGGTCTGTGAATTCTGCATTGGGGTGAGGGGAATCTTGTAGGTGAAATCCTGTTTTAAGGTCGCAGGAAATTGGAGTTTTGAGGACTGTGTATGGTGCGGCTATACAGGGGAAATGAACATCTTTGTGATAGATATCGGAAATCTTTTGGACATTGTTGATGCAATACATGAGAACGTTGGAGGCATTATTGAGCATAATGCTTGGGTTCTTGCGGATTATTTGGTGTAGTTCTTTTAGGTTATTGTTTGATGTGTGATTTATATTGGAGGTGATCTTGATGAGATGGGTTTTGCCTAGAAAGGATGCTCTGTTTTGGAGGTAGGGGATTCCTGCTTCAGCCAGGACTATGTTAGTGGAGGTGGATGTTCTGAGACCGAGGGCCAGTTTCAGGGCACGCACTTGGATAGACTCGAGTTTGGTTACTAGAGTTTGTTGTCTGGGAAAGTATACATGGGAGGCGTAATCTAATCTGGATCTGATAAGGGACTTGTAAATTAGAATTAGTCTGTCTGGATGAGCTCCCCACCAGACGCCTTTGAGGAATTTGATAATGTTTATAGTGCGAGAGCAACGGTTGTGTAGAGAGAGGATGTGGGCTTTTTAGTCTGTTGTCAAATAGAATTCCAAGAAATTTTGCAGAGTCTACATCCGTCTTTTCAGTCGAGTCTAATTGAAATTGAGTGCGTCCAGCTGTTAGTCTTTGGTTGTTAAAAATTACTATGTTGGTCTTTTCTGAGGAGAGGTCGAGACCTATTGCAAAGAGATTGGATCTTATCTTTGTAAACGACTTTTCTATGTTACTTTTGGCTATGTCCAGAAGAGAGCTTCTTATATATATTGCTATGTCGTCTGCGTATTGGGAGATTTGAACTTTGTTGGGAAGGTCTTGAAGGATGTTGGCAACATATAGGTTGTATAGAAGAGGGCTGAGGACTCCGCCTTGCGGCAGGCCCTTATATATGACCCTCATGCCATGGAAGCTGGGGGACCAAGCAAAGCGACAGTATGACCAGTTAGCTATGAATTGTAGGATGTTGTGCGAGATACCCATCTTGGCTAGAATTTTCTAGAGGATGTGGCATTGTACGTTGTCGAAAGCTACACTGACGTCAAGGAAGGCTGCGATGGTGTATTGATTTTGTGCAAAACCGGAGCGTATATAGGTAGCAAGGTTGAGGATATTGTCTGTCGAAGACCTCTGTCGGCCTTTTCTGAATCTTGCTTGAGAGGGGGGATGAGACCTTCAGTCTCGCATCACCAGAATAATCTATTGTTTATTAGTCTTTTCATGATTTTACTCATGCAAGACGTGAGTGAGATGGGTCTAAAGTTTTGGTTATCGGGCTTTTTTATGAAAAGGACCTGGTTTTGGTTCCAGTCTTCTGGTATGCAGTGGTTTGTGAATAAATCGTTCTATATATCAAGCAGGAGGAGTCTGGATTTGAGTGATAAATTTTGGATCATTTTGTAGTCGATTCCGTCAAGTCCGGGAGAAGAGTTGGGATTGGATCCGTCGATGGCTGTGTTGAGTTCTATGAGGTCGAATGGGGAATCTAGAAATGCGTTTGGAGTTATCTCTATGTTCATAATAGGATTAGATGGAATCCAGGGAGAGGAGAGTTTATCTGCAGCTAATTTAACATTTTCCTTGAGTATATTGGAGTTTGTGCTCTCTTTTTTCTTCGTTGATGTCCACTTGTTTTTAAGGATCCTGATGTGATTCCAGATGTATGTCATTGAAGTCTTGTGGGAGAGGTTGGCGGCAAAGTTGCGAAAATTTCTCTTTTTTTCTTTTTTAACAGTTTTTTCGTCAGAGCTACTTGTCTTTTGTAGAGAAACCAATTGATGGTGGTTGACTGGTGTTGCCATGTCTTAAAATAAGCTTTTCTGAGTCTGACAGCTCTGTCACACTCGTGATCCCACCACGGTACTGGATTTCTATGGATATGTGTGTGTACTGGCTTTCTCTTCGGAGTACTCTCAAGGACTGCTTGAGTCATACCCTGGACGAAGTGGATGTACTTTTCAATAATGGAAGTGTTCGGAGACAGAGTGTTAGTCTCTAAGTGGTGATCCATCATGTTTGTGTATCGTTCCCAATCGGTTCTCTGTGATGATAGCCTGTTGTTCTTTGGTCTGTAGATATCTTTTGTTACGTTGATGGATATGTGTAGCGGGAAATGGTCTGAGCCAGAAGGATCTTCTTCCTGTGATGCTGTGGTTTCTTCTCCTATTCTGCCGTGTGTCAGTACGAGATCGAGATTATTGTACGAGCCATTCCTTGCATCAACATGGGAAGATGTGTTGTAGTTTATTATATCTATTTCGTTATTATCTATGATTTGTAGTAGCGTTCTTCCCTGGACGTCTGTTTGATGGCAGTTCCATTCTGTATGATGGGCATTGAAATCTCTCATAATAACGAACGGTCCAATGTCTTTTAGAGATTGGAAAAAGGTGTCCCAGTGTGATTCCGTTATTTTGTTGGATGGAGGTCGGTAACATGTTGCTATTGTGGTTTTTACTGACATGTTTGTTATTTGAATGCAGTATGTTTCTGTGTGCCCATCTGCTATTACAAGATTTTGGAGAGGAATGTATTTGAGGTATTTGCGATGTTATAGCGATGAAGATTGCTATCCCGCCGCCTTGTCGTTGTTGTCGATCTTTTCTTATGCAGTGGAATCCTGATAGTTGAAAATCTATTTCTGGTCTAAGCCAGGTTTCAACGCAGATAACGATGTCAGCCTCTTTTGCCAGATGAGTTACTTCTATTTTTTTCTTTTGAATACTCCTGCAGTTCCAGAATAGGATGCGCAGATAGTTATTCATTGTACTTTTTTGTTTTCTTTTTCCTTATTAGTTTAGGGTTTTGAGGATGTGGAAGGGGCTGGTTTATACTGTTTGATTGAAGGAGATGGTTTTGTGTTGGGGAGAGACTGGATGAGGGTTACCATATTAGGGTTGCTGGATGAAGCTTTTGTTATTGTTGTAGTGCGTAAGATGGTCGGTGAGGAATTCTGCCTAGTTTTTGGATTGTCTTCAGTTGGGTTATTACCATTTTTGTGTTGTTGTATAGGTGCAGTGGTGATTACTTTAGATGTAACGCTGTTTCTTGAGGATGCTTTTGTCCATGCTTTAATGGGAGTCGAGGATGAGGCAGGTGCCTGTTGTCCTCCGATCGCCTTGAGTTGTAGGATGTGATATTGAGGTTGTAGTCGAAGAGGGGGAAAGTTCTCCTTGTTGTCTTGTATAATTTTTGGCTTGTTGTCTGAATTGTGTCTAGTGACGATTTGCTTCGCTTCGTAAAAGCTTACATTAAGTAAGGACATTTGTCTATTTATTTCTTTTCTCGTTTGAAGTGAAGAGCAGCTGGGATGCAGAGTCTGGTGTGACTCTTTGCAATGTGCACACGTTGGTGAGTCTGTCGTAGGTCTGTTGTAGGCTGTATGTAGTCAGAGAAGTTGTGTCCTGGTTTTCCACAGTTTTTGCATACTTTTTCACTACGGCTAAGAATTTTGCTGTGTGTCCCGTCTTGAAGCAATTGTAGCACATTTTGAGGGGTTCAATATATAACTCTACAGAAGTGTGGATCAGTTTGTATAGTTTGATATAGTCTGGAAGAATTGTGCCCTCAAAAGTAATGATTATGGATTCGCTAGGAATCCATTCCCACGAGCCTGTTTGTGAGTTCCTTGTTTTCCGGTTCAGTCTCCTGGCGTCTAGAATAGGAACTGGGGTATCTGTGTATTTCTTTATGTCTTCCAGTTCGCAATCAGTGGAGAAGCCCTTGATGATGCCTTTTCTTGTTGTACGGAATTTCGGAATAAATACGTTTATTCCCTGTGGGAGGATGGATATTGATTGATAATGTACTCGCGTTTTCTTTTGGAGGAGAATGTGTCTTCTTCCTTGTTTTTTGAATCTCTTACCTCTGTAACTGATCTTTGTCTTTTGATGGTTGTCGACGTCTCCGTGTTTTTCTTGATAGCCATGGTAGCTTCACTTTTGCCTGAGGCCCAGGCTTTGGGTTTCTCTATATCCTCGAACACTTTGTTGAGATCCCGAGATTCCGAAACAAATTTCCTTATCCTATAAGTTAGATATCGACAAAGGGTGACGGTTAATAATTTAAAAATTGCGAATGTATTTTCAGGGGTCCGTACAGCATGGAGTCATAAGGCCCAATCATTTGATCTTCCTAAACGTCCGTACAGCGCCATTTCGTGTAGCGGCAAAACGCTCAAACTGTTAGCTGAATTTAGTTCCGAATCTACCGCTAGATGGCGCTGTTACCAACTTTCTGAACTTCTCTGTCGAAAAATATTAATTTCGTCGAAAGAGATCGCGTCGAGTCCCTTATTTGATCAAAATACTCCGAGTTTTCCAAGAAAGTGAATAAGCTCAAGTCTGTACTGTGTTCCTTTATTAATTATCAGTAACTATACATAAAAACAGGTGGTTGCAAGACCACAGTGTTTTATATAGAGCCCTCTTCGGAGGCTTGGGCCTGTGGGGTCCAAGGCAATGGTGACGTCATCATGGCGTCCAAAACTATGTTTTCAAATGAATCTGCTATGGAATGGTTAACAATAAAATCCGGTCAACAAGGAACAGGAGATTCATCTCAAAAAAAGAGAAAATATGTAGATCCAGTTTCCACATCCGATATGAAGGAAGGTAAGACACAGGAGAAAAAGACAGACTCTGTTTTTACGAAGAGAAGACGTGAACCTCCTGCAGTCAATCTGTACCCAGAAATGCATAAGGGCCCTGCATTTATCTCGGTTGTTATCAACAAAAACTCGGCTAAGCAAAGAAATTCTCAAAATGTACTAATGCTGGCCAAAGCGCTCTGCAAAATCAACCAAGGGGTGGAAGAAATCAGATCGGAAGGATTTGGTAAATTCTGTTTGAAATTCAAATCCGCTGCAGAAGCAAATCTGTTCATTGACTCAGACAAACCAGGCCTCCACCAGCCCAGAGGAGGTTAACATTTTTATTCCCAAGTTTAGAACATCAAGGAAAGGCATCGTGAAAGATGTCTCTACTGATTGTGATATCAGTATTTTATCCATAAATGTCCCAAAAGTCTGGCCTGTAAATGTCCCATATCTATCCCCACTTCTGCGGGGTATACCCCCTTGAGGGGCCGTGAAACTCGAGAGGCCTCGGTCGCCGAGAAGTATGATATCATGCGGCTCGAGTATATCGGTGAGATCACACTAATCCGAATTTCTAACTTCTTTATTTTTCATTATTTTTTTATGGGACTTCGAAAAACGTATTCGTTGCATTTTTCTTTTCAAATCATACCAAATATGATATAATTCCGATGATACTTGTAATAGGCGATTAAAGTAAATATCATTTACAAGTAAATATCATCGGAATTATATCATATTTGGTATGATTTTGCATTAGAAAAATGCCACGAATACGTTTTTCGAAGTCCCATAAAAAAATAATGAAAAATAAAGAAGTTAGAAATTCAGATTAGTTATGTTTACGCTTCTCGGCGACCGAGCTTCTCGAGCTTGGCTGTCCTTATCTACGTTCGGCAAAAGTCAAAGAATACTATCCCTGGCGCATAAATGTCCCTCGGCAGACCCGTGCTGGGGACTTATATCGATAAAACACTGTAGATGACATATTAAAATACACTGACTTCCCAGTGCCTATTTTGGGTGCCCGTAGGCTAAATAGGAGAATTAAAGATCCCCAATCTGAGAAGTGGTTGTGGGTTCCTAGTGAATCATTGGTTCTGACTTTTCAGGGAACAGTCTTACCTGATTATGTTAAGCTATACAAGCTCATTCGTACACCGGTTGACCTATATATTGAACCGATAAAAATATGCTATGGGTGCTTTAAATTCGGCCATACCAATAAGCTGTGTCGGAGCCAAAAAATTTGTAAGAACTGTGGATCTACAGAACACATCCAAGCAGAATGTACAAATAAGGACACTCCTATCTGTGCACACTGCAAGGGAGATCATCCCACTCTTCATTCAAGCTGCACCTCCTTGAAAACTAGCAAAGAGATCAATAATCAGATGTCACTGCTTAATATCAGTTTTTACGAAGCCCGACAATTAGTGATGGGAAAATCCAAAACCTCTAAGGAAGCAAAAATTGCGGGAACCAAAGAGAACTTTCACCCTCTTAAAACAAAGTCTCAAGAAGTCATTTTGGATCTGAAGGCAATTGGAGGACAATCACGGCCTGTCCCTGCTACTAGTGCGTGATCACAATCTTTCTCCTCTCCCTCCTCCTCTTCTAAAAATCCCACTAATAAATCCTCTAGCCAAGCCTTTAGACTAGATAACCAAAGAAAATCAATCACTTCGACGAAATAAATTACTCTCCAAACCCAAATGAATCCACCCTTCTCCTCTCCATCACAAATCATCAATTCACTTTCATCTACTTCTTTACCCTTCACTTCCTCCCTAAATTCATCTACATTTTCCATCACAAATCTAGACTCCAAGCTTCAAATCTTGACCTCAAAAAAAGTATCTCCAGCTCTAGTCAAGCAGTACAAGCCAGCAGCTAATCCAAAAAAGAACTAGTATTTCATAACTCCTAGAATATAAAAAGCTGAGATTACTGGCATAGCTGCCAGATCTGATATTATAGTCTGCACCGAAATCTGGCTTAGTCCTCAACAAAAATTTTCTATCTCAGGATTCAACAGTGTCAGAAAAGATCGCACTCTTGGCAAGGGTGGCGGCATCGCTAAAATATAATATATTAAATTCTATTACTCATAATGATCTACAAACTGAAACCTGCTGTATACAGATTACTAACACTCAAGAAAAAGTAATCATAGCAGCAATCTACAGACCCCCTTTAACAAATTTTTCTATAACTCATTGGAACATCTTTATCCAGGACATCAAGGACATTGGCCCATATCTGATTATGGGGGATTTCAACTCCCATCACATAGAATGGAACTGCTCCAGAGTAGACGGTCCTGGAAGAGATTTTCTACAAGTGATAGAAAATCACAACATAAACATACTCAACTTCAACCTATCCTCCCCCACTTTGATTCATGCTATATAACTCCTACAACAATCTCGATTTGGTACTGGCTCCAAGATGCCTCGCAGACTTTCTGCACATAGCATAAGAAGATGACCCTCATGGATCTGATCACTTTCCGTTATACATCACCTTCAAAACCACTAAACATCTGTACAGGAAAGTAAGCAACAAACTCTCCTCTATAAGAACTGATTGGGAAAAATACAGTAACCTCATGGATTCATACATAGCATCAACACTTCACCAAGGATATACCCCAGCACTGGACAAGTATAGCCAATTTACTGAATGGATGAGTAAGTCGATATATGAAAGCACACCTCGGAGAAAAACAGTCCAGAATCATCAATACAGAAATCCTGTTCCATGGTGGGATTTAGAATGTGATAAAGCAGTTAGATACAGAAAAGCTCTCTTCAAAAAATGGAAACATCAGTCCTCTACAATAAATTGGGAAAATTATAAAAAACAAGTTACTGTCACCAAGAAGATCCTTTAAAAGAAAAAGAAAAAAAACTTCAGAAATTTCGCCGCCAATTTATCTCATAGAACCTCAATATCATACCTATGGAATCGCATCAAAATTTTAAAAAATAAATGGACCTATACAAGAAACACAGAAGCAATTGAATCAGACTCTATCAATCGGGCTAAACAGGTAGCAATAAATAAAGTTTCGCCTCCATGGGTTCCAGTCAATCCAAATATCAATTTGCTAGTATCTCCGAATGAATTTTTGAACTCTCCGTTCAGCTTCACTGAATTCAATTGTGCAATAGAACGAGCCAACCCCAAATCTTCTCGATGGATTAGACTATAACATGATTAAATGTTTGTCCACCAAATGCAGGCTGAACCTGCTAGAACCACCAATACAGAAACCTGCCAGAGCGCGGCTACAGCAAACAGACTCCGACTCGGCGACAGGTCCCGCTTAGCATGGCGTCGCCGTTGGCCGAACCAGAATCAATCCGCTGTAGCCGCGCTCTGATTGGTCCGTGTTTTTCGTTAATAACTCCTAAACAAATCCGCGGACGCCATTTTTGATTTGGAAAATGTCGCTTCAAATGACCCAAGGAACTTCCCATTTCAAGCTAACGCTATCGTTTTGGGACACCCTGTAGATCATCTCATATGGCAATGCCCTCTGCGATTCAAAGGGAGGCGGGAAATGATCCAAAGATTAACAAGAATCTGCAAAACCCCTCCAGTTACAATAGATGACTTCTTGAAAAAACTAAATATTAAAGCGTTAAATATTAGTATACATATCAGTGATTTTTGTACGTCTAACAATATTTTCATGTAACAGCCCTTGACTGGGAACATTGTGATAAGTAGTATTAAGTAGAGCCCCAAATAACCAAGGCTGCAGCGGGCAGCTATTTCGCGTTTTGGATGCCTGCTGCCGCGAATCTGCACGGAAAACGGTCCTGGATTCTGCCTCGCCGTAAGAGGGCAACACGGTCGCACTAATGTTTCGAATGCCGTACAGGCCTTGTACCAGAGAGTAAATGAGAGTGCTCGCCAGGACCGTTTTCCGTGCAGATTCGCGGCAGCAGGCATCCAAAACGCGAAATAGCTGCCGCGCATCTGGGGCAATATTAGGCTAATCATAAAACTAGTTATAAGGCGAAAACCCAAAGGCAGAACATAAACGTAATTCTACTTGTAAAATAGATAGATATTAGAGATTAATTACTTTAGGCAATATTTTATTAGAATTAGTTACCCGATTGCGAAATATTGTGATATCTGGCGAATACTGATATGTGCCTAGTTCTAGAATACAATTTAACTGCTATTAATATGTATTAATATGTGTATATGCATTTAGATATTTAAATATATATCTATGTACGTTAACTTATATGCCAGCTTCTTTTTCTAATAAAAAAAAAAAAAAAGAACTCTGTCGGTAACATTTGGCGCTGCATGAATTAGCGCTGTACAGACGTTTAGGAAGAGCAAATAATTCGTGCCAGAATTTACATTGCGTCTTATGGGAAAAGCGGCACGAATCATTTGCTGTTGTAATAAATATTCGATACTCTTCATTTTGCATGAATAAATTATCTTTATTGTATAATACAGACGGGGACGATTCCCCAGTATACTCCCACACATGCAAGCCATTTTTTTAGCCTTTGAATAACAATTTCATTGAATATTTAACCATCCACGGTCACCTGTCAATAACGCGTGTCAACGCGTGTCTACGTCTACATGTCTACATAGTAGCAGAGAGGAAATAGTAGACAATGTCTACACGTGTATTACAACAGAGATTACAACATTCTTGGAGCTTGCATAAATATCTGTAAATAATTTCTAACCGTAACAATTTTCAGTAAATTCTGCCAGAAATTAATTGGTTATTATTCATTCCCTGACCAGGGCCGAATTAGCCATATACATAGCAGATGCACCGACGAGATACTCTCGTCGGTGGCAGAAGTAGCGAATGCTACGGGCCCCGCGTTTCTGGGGGCCCCTTTTGTTTGTAAAAGTTGTGTTTTATTTTATTATCATACAATGTCATACAAAATCTAGGGCCTTCTGGTAACATTTGCTACAGACCCCGCGCTGGCGCCTCTGCATGTCTGCATGTTACGTTGGAATATTTTCATTTTTGTGTTGGATGGATTGTTAGTTCGCTGACTAACTTAGCTCGGCTGGGCTCGGCTCGACGGATAACAGCAGAACAGCATTGTAATTCTGGTAGTGGCTTCAGTGGATTACGAGTTCTAATCCTCATCGGTGACTGGAACAATAGAGTTGATATTGAAAGTTACTTAGCATAGACGTACAATATATAAAATGAATGTGATATCGTGCTTCTTATTTGTTGCAAGTGTTTGGCAGCTAGCAAATGCAGAATGGAACACAAAAGACTATATGAAACGGGAGCATTCTTTGACCAGGCCGTATCAAGGTTTGTAAATTTTGGATCAGTTTACGGAAATTACGTTGAGTAACGTAAAATTCCGTGACGTGTAATGCGCTCTAATTTAAATTCAATTAATGCATGATACGTTGTACGGTTACAATGTAAAACTTCGTTCTGACGAGTAAGAGGTTATTTTATGAATAATAAAAGCTTTTTTTTGCTGCTTATATTATGACTCAACAACGACTTGTTTACAGCAAAGTTAAAGCAATCTCATCAGCTTGTTAAAGCATGTAGTAAACCTATACCCATTCTCCCGCGAATATATACAAAATCATATATTTATGTTTAGGTTCTGGAATGACAATACCTTATTGGGATTTCTATGGTAGTACGATGGTAACAAATAATTATATCAGATTAACCCCAGACCTCCAAAGTAAACAAGGTGCCATATGGAATTCTGTTGTAAGTTTCAAATTCTTTCTGACCGTGTTTGTTTAATTAGTCATAGACCATGTGTCAGAGATTACAATATCATGCTGGTGCAATAGACATTATCAAAAAGGAAGAATGATTAGTTAGTTTTTCAAAGACAAAGGTTGGGATTATGGAAACTCCAAGCTAATGTTCTTTGTATTATTATCATAGCCGTGCCATGCGAGGAATTGGGAACTACAAGTCCACTTTAAGGTACACGGAAAAGGAAGGGATCTCTTTGGAGATGGTTTCGTCATTTGGTATGCTAAAGAAAGGATGCAGTATGGTCCAGTATTTGGAAATCAAGATTATTTCCAGGGATTGGCTATTATCTTAGACACATACAGCAATCACAATGGCCCGCACAATGTATGTATCATGGCCCGGTTATGCAGGATTACAATTGAACTACTCTTTGTAATATAATTACTACGGATGTGCGAGACGAGAATTTTTTTCGAGATCGAGACGAGTTTTCCAAAATTTTAAAATTTTCGATTGTGTCGAGATTCTCGAAAATTTCAGGGTTTTTAGAACTCAATTACCGTTATAAGACTCGCTTTAAAAGCAATCGTGGTATGAGATTTCCGATATTTGAGGCGTTTCCGAAAATCGCATTATCAAATTTATTCATTGAATTTTCTTTTTTTAATCTCGATAATTTTAAGAATCCGTCCCGGCCATCGAAATTCCTACATTTTCGGGTTCTCGCACACCCCTAATAATCACATCAAATTATATTTAATTGCATTTGTAACCACTGTAATTAGTAATTGAATTGACTGAAAATGTTAAATTACGTAACTCAATTAGAAGGTAATAATTGAAGTACAACTATATTGCAATTCACATACAGATGAATTATTATATAATTGAAGTACAATGCAATTAAATTAGAGTAGGAATCAATTAGCACAATTGACAATAGACGTACGGAATAACAATGAAAATCTATAATGAATTTATTGAATTTTTCAGCATCAACATCCATACATCTCTTCCATGGTGAACAATGGCTCCTTGCATTATGATCACGATCGTGATGGAACTCATACGCAACTTGCAGGCTGTGAAGCAAAATTTAGAAACTTAGAACACGATACACATATCGCTATTAGATACGAAAGAGATACATTAACGGGTAAGTAATCACTGTCTCGCGTTATTCTAAGTTTCAGAGCATGAGAAATATGTTGTTGCAACGTTCTATCATGGGATAAATGAAAAGTACTCGAATATCTTGTTCATGTTCAAACATGTGTGTAAATATATATATGTGCATCCAGCCATTTGAAGTAGATCAAACATACTCATGGTAATGCTTTCCATGTATTTACATTGTTTTATATGGTGTTGTACAAATTAATATTACAGTAAGGTCTTACCCCGAGGCCTCCTGGCTTACAACATGGAGTGTCTCAACTTCGTCAAGCGGTACATCTTCATCCTTCGTGCATTGCTTATTCTTCGCACTAGATTTTCATTATCGAGATTGCATGCTATCACACGAACATGTAAAAGAAACCTTTATTTAATGTAGCATGATTTTGTAGAACGTATTAAGAACACAGACTACACATGTTAATGCGAACCTGTGTAAGATGTTTTCTAACAGACCTGCTTTTTATTTAGTTTCCACGGATTTTGCGAATAAAGCTGCGTGGAAGGAATGTTTCTCGGTGAAGGAAATAAAACTTCCCACTGGTTACTACTTTGGACTTTCCGCGACGACGGGAGATTTATCTGACAATCACGATATATTATCTATTCGTTTGTTCGAATTGGATCTACCGGATGATGTAAGCCTTATCTTCGAACAATATAGATCTCCTAGTATATTATTACTATCAGTAACGTGTTTCTATTTTCAGCCAAAAGATCAGGAAGATAGGTCCAATATATTGCCTTCGGCAGCGTTTTACGAAGCTCCACGAGGTAATGTAATTATTAACAGATAATGGTGATCTCGAATCGGTGTTCTCAATCGTTAAGAAAATTATTGATTTTTCATTGCAGAGCACATAGACGATCCGAAGCAATCTACGTTAAGTAGAGTAATGTTTTTCCTGTTAATGCTCGTGTGTGCGCTCGCGATAATCGCTTGCATCGTGATAGGCATCATGTGGTATCAGAAGCATCAAGAGAACAGTAGGAAACGGTTTTATTAAGCCAGCTGCGAGGCGATCAGCCCACGAACTATTCCATTTTCGAATTTCTCGTTTATATCGGATGTTTATTCTAATGAGATAAAGTGTCGTTGTAAAGTGTTCATAAGACTGTTTATTTGGATATTTAGTGTAAAGAGAACGACGGTTACTGTATTAGCCAATAGTCCCGTTTCCGAAACGCGTCACTCTCGATGGATATTCGAACAGGAAGTTATACATAGCGACAACCGATTAAACAATAATTAAAATAACGTGTAAATTGTTGCAGCAGTTGTAAGGCATGTCGAATTATGCTATTGCTACTCTGGTCCTAATAATGTTAATGCGTGTAGTGCACACAGTTCCTTTGCCAAAGTTTTCATGCTCTTAAGTTGCTGCAGTCAATCCCCATAGCTCTAAGTTTTCGGTACAACGTATATTGTTACATTCTCTAACACACGTAGAAACCGAAGCATCGATGATGTTTTCTTTTTTAATGTAATCAGTTTAAATTAAGCGATACGATAATTTATTCGCAGTGAGTCTGGAACTTGCAAGATTTTTTAATGAGACATCATACACACACACACACACGTGGATAGGATATCCGATCGAAGAAACGAGCTCCTTTTTTTTAGGAATGATTATCAATTTCTATGAGAGATCGCTCTTTCTCGCTCTGACTTATCTTTACATGATCGAAAAGACTTTATTGATGTAGATTTTATATTTGTACATAAAACAAACGAAACCGTCGGTATGAAATGGTTGCAGAGTAATTTCGTACTGTGCGAACCTTTTTTTTTATAAAAAAAAGCAAGAATAAAGGGAACCAAAATCTCTGAATAAACGATTGTCTTGTTAAAAAGAGTAACGAACGTAATGTTATCATCCGTGGAAATAATGTACATCATCTGTTGCCAAATACGAAATAAAGGTATATTGAATTGTATAAAGAAAAATGAAATTTCTTGGAAAAACATAAACAATTTTATGTAATAAAATAAAACAGCAATAAAAAAGGAAAAGAATGCGAAAGAAAACGCATTTCCCATGAAATCGTGAGATATCGTTCATCTCGATGAATCATTCAATCTAACAGTGATCGTACTTTTTAAAATACATTTTATTATAAATAATAAAATCATTTAATCGAACAGAAAACATCAAGGCACATCTATATTTGTCTTCTGTGTCGACTATACTCATCTTTTTGTCACTATTGTCCTGATATGACATGAAAATAACTGTCGTCGGTATAACTCTTGGGACAGTTGACAAGACTTCTTTAATTGTTTATGTTTTCAAAGTCTAGACATTTGACATCGATTTAACAGTAACTTGTAACTCCTACGCAACATACATGTACATATATCTTTCCTATGTCTTCAAATACATGTAATATTCATGACATTTACACGAGTAAAGATGGTTCAACAACTAAATTACAATTTTTTTTCTCGTAATTCCATTGAATTTCACAGATCTACAAGATACGTTTCGAAGATACAACGTCAACTTCTAAGAAACTGAATATCAACAATACATAAGGTACTCGCATCGCATTCGTTGTAGACGCACCGGTTTTAAAAACGCGAATCGGAATCTTCTCGGATGCGAACGATGTTCTCTTCGAAATTTTTCCATTACAAAAACTATTTAACCGTTCCGTTCAAATAAGATTAGAAGAGGTTTTACCCCTTTGAAATTTCCGTATCCGGAATAGAAAAATATTAAGCACATCTGTCTCTATAACTGGCAGTAAGGCTTACGAAAATATGTCAATCTTAAAATATACATACATACGTAAGTATGTATGTATACAAGTGTACACTCTGTGACATAGATATTTTCCGAGTTCTCGACCGAGACTTCTAATTGCCTGAGGCGTTGGTAACATCAAAATATGCTAGTATCGTTCTATACATAGACTCGGGGTATATCGATTAAAAAGAAGTTTCCTCGTTTAATCTGCATCAGTTATCTAAACAACAATAATATCCAATTCAACTAATGTCAATTGTATAACAACTTTACTATCAAAAGGAAAAAGAAACAGTAATACCGGAAAATCATTATAGCAAAGAGAATTCGACGATTCCGCGCCTTGATACATACACTCTTCTCCGTAAAGAATAACTAGGATCTAAATTCTGTCTTGTTTGTAGATACATTGTTCGAAGACCTCCAGTAGACGATGATTCTAATAATAATGAACGTTCTGAGGAACGTTGCGTCCCGATACGCCCTGCGTGTACGTAAGATTGCACGATCACACGGCGCACGGTTACTTGAACATAACGATGGGGTTAAACAAAAAGTTTAAAACAGTCTTTATACTTAGACAAAGGTCGCTTAAAATCGAACTCAACGTTATGTGATACTTATAGCGTTTGTAGGACTTCAGATCGATAGAGTGACACGCGAGACAACCGATCTCCTCCAGTTGAACGTGCGGTTCAGAGCCGCCTAACAATGATTCTTCCTTCAAACCGTAGTTCAACAGGCTACCGGAGAACCAGATCTTGTCGCCTGGATAAATGTTCAAGCTAAAATTCGTGAACGAATGATCAGCTATGAGTAGGATCTCCGCGTTGTTGCCCCACATGCCGCTTTTCATTTTCACGGAGATCTCGAACTCGTACCGGTTCCAAGTAGGAAAGTGGCATTTGCTTCTCCGCTTCTGAATGCTTGCGATATGCCTGCAATTCTTTTGTCGCGGCTGGTCGACCGAGTTACAATTATTCGAATATGGTTCGCCGTACATACAGCCGATCGCGTTTCTAATACTGTCGGGTAACTTGTCGAAGACCGTCGCCACATTGTTCTTCAACGTTCTTAATTTAATATTGGTCACATAGCCTTCCCACGAGACCACTATTCCTTCCAGATCGGCGCACTGTATCTGTACCTGGGCCTTGGACGATAATTCCTCCCAGGCAGGCTGGTGACAGTGATTCTGATACTGTTCCCAAGAGAGCGTCGATATCACCTTGAATCGGTCCGGTTCCTCTTTGTACTCCATGATTATCGGCCAGCATAAAAACATGCCGGCGCCGATGCCCAGAAACAGCTACACCAGAAGTCAGTCAGAACTTGGAAAGTTAGGTTTGATGGACGATATGTTACAGCAGTGATGAGTAGACTGCGGATCTTTATGCAAAATAAAAAATGTTTGCATTGATTGCGAGACACAGGAGCCAAATAAAAAATGTTTATCTAGCTTAATTTTCTTATTGAGCTGGAAATAATACACTGATGTCCTTAAATCTTTTTAATATGTCCACATAAATGCATAAAATCCGCAGTCTATCATCGCTGTGTTACAGCGCTTACCTGGACAGCGGTGATGATCCAGTTGAACCTAGGGGTTCTGGTTTTCCTCAAATACCAAGAGGCGAAAAACGGCATGCCTCCGAGTAACGTAGTCACTGCTATCCTCATGGCTATGTCGCTCTCGGATAAATATTTAGCAGCAGCCACTATTGGCAAGATAATGGACGCTAGACCTGCCAGTGGCAGGAAGAGGACCATACCAACTAACGCGAGAGCACCTCGAATTAACCCGTACCAGGTGGCACCTTGAGAACTGAAGATCGCTATTTGCCACCAGCTCAGCGTCACGCAATGAGGTATCAAAATCTGATACGTGCCTCGCCAATTGTCCTGCGCAGCCATTTTCGCGAAAACTGCTGGGATCAAAAGGTAGAAAACTGCGCGGAAATTGAGACAGAACTCGATACCGTTGCCGACAACATACGAGGCGAACGTGGGCACTCTGATGTCCAGGAATCTCCATCCTTGAGCGACCACGATATCAGTTTCGTACGGATACTTAGCTAAAACGTGAACGCTAAAGCTAAACAGCGCTAAAAAGTCTGGGAATTTCGAGGAGTCCTTCCACATGAAGTTCAACAGCGTAACCAGTGTCAACGCGACCGCTATGATAGTGAACTCCGACTGAGGCGTCCACTGGTGGGCGATGATAGGATAAATCATTAAGTTTAGAAGCAACGCGAGGAAGAAGTGGGCGTAAGGTTTCAAGTTGTTGCAGCAGTGCTGATACTCGGCCTCTTCGGGATTCAGGTTGCCTCCCGAATAACTGAGAAATAGACCGGACCAAACACGGAAATGATTAAACTCGCGTTTACGCTGTAGCATTTGAAAAGTGGCTATGACCATCACGATGAAAGACAGATAGTAGAGAGCCATTGGTATGAAGAGTATCAAGCTCTCCGTGCCGACCAACGAATATAACAAAAGCAACAATAACACGTGAACGTTCGATGTGAAGAGAAACTTTCTGATCGACATCCCTCTTTGACCTAGCGTTTCTATCAACCAAATATAAAGTCGCTTTAAAGACGCGAGAGGATGTATTAAAGGTCTCTGCAGCAGCGGTATGGTATCCAGAGCCATTTGCGACGTGTCTACCATACAGACAGCATGCGAAACTATGGGAAGCAGTCCTCTAGCATAACTAGCAGCAGCAGCAACTAACGCTGCCTCTGTGATCTTTTCTCCTTGACAATTTAACCAATCTGTGGAGAAACAAGTAATTAATTTTAAGGAAATACAAAGCATCGTGACTGCTAATGTTTGCCTACCATGAACATCGTTCTCCCTTTCTTCTTCTTTTCTAGGTATCGACTCCTCGGGAGACCCATTTTTCGGGAATTCGTTGGTTGGAACATCCGTCACATCCTTCTGCGTGTTATTCTGTGACATAGTATTCGAACGAGAGCAACTGGCATGATTGGTCAAGTTCGATAGGTCCCTCATCCGTCTCTGTAGCTGCTCCGTCGTGATAAAATCTTCTCCATTCGAAAGACTGCGCAATAACAGGACATGAGGAGGGATGTTGCATCATTTGTTTAACAAATTGAATTTCTCTTACCTAATGAACATTTCTCTTGCTGCTCTTCTGGCCAGTTTCTCATCTTGAGTCATATCCAGACAGTTCTTTACATCATAGTAATTGTGTTCGGTGATACCACGACCGGACGCCAGGCATTTTCTCAGAATATCCGTCGCTTCCAAATTACCCTGCTCCGATGCTTTTGTGAGCCAATACACGCCCAACTTTGCATTCTCCTCTTTATCGACGTCTAGATCTAAACATGTTGCATACTTATCAATCTCTAATGGAACTGTGTGCTTGGAGTTTAATGAAAATATTAACTTTACCACATCTTTCTTCTAATAGTTGCTTGGCTAAAACTACTTGGGATTCCGGGCAACCGTCCTCGGCGAGTTGTGATCGCAATCTTCTGAGAGATCCTCGCGGTCCATCTGAAATGATCAATATTTTGAAATGCCCTACGCCTACGATCTGTCAACTGTCGAGCGGGCGCTCGTTTCGAGAGAACAACGTAACAGATGACTGACATTTCGTATGCGATAAGCGAATTTTTGAAAGTTCGCCAGTCGTCGCAATATTGCCACCTCCGCGAGGTCAATTCGATTAGTTACCGGGGAAAATTGAATCGCGAAAAAAATTGAAACCGAACATTGTTATTATGTTACCGTGAAGTGTCCATTGTTTTCGTCCAGATCTGCCAGACAATGGTACAATGCCAGCCATGATTTCGGAAAGTTTGACAAGAGCCTCCGAACCGGACCGATGTATTTCTTCCTTTAGTCCTGTCACACGAGATAACTATTCACCATAGAAATCTCCTAGCCGAAGACAAGTTCAAGATCGCTCGACGATACCACCGTTACAAAATCGCCGTGTTCAAGCATGGTTTGCTCAAAGCGCACGCGTGATTGTAAACAGGTTAGGTTCTTGATGAACCGTCAAGGCGTATCAGGTGGTTCGTCGGGGAACTTGTTGAAAACAAATAATTTTCCCTCCCATATTTAAAAATTTTTCTTCGACAGGCTTTATCATGTAGCGCCCACGGCCTACGCAAATAATAATCTACAGTCTAGAAATAACAGCGAAGATAATTATGTATAAATAAACAGGAAGAAAAAAAGAAATTCTCAGAAAAGCAGCAAATAAAAATAGGTAATTTACGGAAATTACCAAAGATGAAGAGAGCGACACGATGCAAAGTAAAAACAATTTCCAATTTGCAAAGATAATTAAATGAATAAGGAAATAAACGGGAAGAACGAAAGAAACTCTCGGAAAAGCAGCAAATAAAAATGGGTAATTAACGGAGATTACCGAAGATGAAGAGAGCGATACGATGCAATAAAATGTAGGAAAAGTATAGGAGACTATATATAAATATAGTATATGCTATGTCAGGATGATTGGTATGGGCGTTCGAATGAAAACAACTATTGACGGTGAAGCCGTCCGCCAAGAGTGCGATTTATTAAAGAAGTCAACGAACTGAACACTTCGAGCGTCACTGAAAGAATGATCGCTCAAGTAATCTCTAGTCCTAAGGACCTTGTTGCCAGCGTTCTCGCTACCTGCACCCCCTAGGTGCTCTGGGTTTTTACCTGGATAGGTACGCGCGTCGCGCTGTCGAATCGCACGCTGCCTACACTCGACGTTCCGTTATTCGATATTTCTTACAAAAGTGAAAACAATTTGCAATTTGTAAACGAATGATTTTCCCTCCCACATTTCACACTTTTTCTTCATCAGGCTTTATTATGTAGCGCCCGCGGCCTACGCAAATAATAATCTGCAGTCTAGCAATGATAGCAAAGATAATTAAATAAAAAAAAAATAAACAGGAAGAAAGAGAGAAACTCTCAGAAAAGTAGCAAATAAAAATAGATAGTTAACAGAGATTACCAAAGATGAAGATAGCGATACAATGCAAAGTGAAAACAATTTTCAATTTGTTTTCGTTTATTCAAATTCAGAGAATCGTTTAGTAATTGTATATAATTATGTAATTCGCAGATACATAGGCATCGTTTATCGCTTATTATTGCGCATATGTCATTAGTAATTTCTGCGATTCGTATGTACACCTTAGCATGTTGAAATTAAGTACTAACTACTGAAATAAAAAAAAAGAAAACATCACGCTACTATTCTCGGATACCATTGAGAAAACACTGAACAACACGCATACGTGGATTCGTTGTGAATAAGTTGCATTTAAATGCTCATTCGCTGCGCCGATAATCCGGCGCCGGATGTATAGGATGTACAAAAAGGACTATTTGCAGGACTACGTAATGTTAAGCGTCGTGTTTTTTTATGATTATTAGAACCGGGGTATAGAACGGTTACAAACATATAACTGTTATAGTATAAAAAGATTCTCATTAAAAGAGTTACAAAGAACCTCTGTTCGGAAGAACTGTTACGAAATAGATAATAGTTGGAGATTTCGGTTCATTATAACTAGATTGCGGATCTTTACATATAGAATAAAAAATGTCTACATCAATTGCAAGGAACATTAACGCATACAGATTATTCTTTTCTTCTCTAACAACCTTAACAAGTCGAAGACAATATATTATTGACATTCTTAAATTCCTCGAATGTTTCTACTGTTCTAGAATTGCATCAACTCGTTTCTGTCATAAATGCATAAGATCAGAACGAATGTTCTTCATAATCGTTTCGGGAACAGAGATCGATACGATAACTAGACTGCGGATTTTTTTACCCATTTTTGTCATAAATGCGTACAATCCGCAGTCTAATGATAACAATTTTCAAGTTCTGGCCAGAACGAATTAATTACCAAAAATGAGTAATCCTGAAGAGTTAATAAACGATGCGGAGCCAGTTTCGACGGTTTTGCGATTCGTAGCGGATAAACAGCGGAGCTAATTTTTCGCTCAACAGAACCAGGTCTTGGCTGGCTCCTCGTGTAGTCAGAAATCTGCTCGAAGTCCGGTCCTGAAGAACAAACGAATCGGATGAACACAAACTGATAAATAAGCTAACAGAAAAAATCCATACGACACCGAACTTACAAATTGCCTGGACCTGTATAGGGTGGCGGGTTTGGCCGAATGTACGGGTTACACCGTTCTTCGGAAGTCCTGGAATAGGAATTTATAATTTGTTTAAGATCCTGTCACAGCCAAAGTCAAGACGAATCATAGAGCGTTTCAATATGCCTACCTAGGACTTCTCATTAAAGAATCATTGGGGCTGGGCGGCTGGGCTGCGAGAGATTTTAAGGTACCCCTTTCGGTGGCAGCGTACTGGACCATTTGTATGTTGTTACTGCCAATTCCTTCTGATTTGCTTTCCCTCTCCTCTCCGCTACGAAAAGAACAGGAAGAAAGATTTTTCTAACCGCTGATTAATCCCAAATCAGTGTACACACTTCAGCTAATCAATCCTGGCTAATCTAGGGACTGATTAGCTGAAACGTGTGGCGAAAGTTAGGCGGACCAAGTTTGGCGGTGATTGTTCATCACTCTAATCTGCGGATCTGATGCATTTATGACATACAATTTAAAGCAGTGCTAACAATCTCATTTTTTATTTTGCATCGATTGTACGAAATAGAAACCCACTATAAAGTCTTTTCGTTCTATTATTATAAATTTCACTTATCCGATGTTGTTATACATGCATAAAATCCGCTGTCCAATTAATGTTAATTTGATACCAGGCTCGCGGTCCGCGCATGTTTTTGCTGTTCAGACAAGAAACTCGGTTCAGGAAAACAGAAACCGCAATAACCGGAGCGCGAATCGTCTCTTTAAATCGCGCTCGTTAAAATTCTTACGTACGCGGATGATTAGTAGCTCGTGTGCGTTAGAGAGGAATCGTCAAAGTAATTAGTATACACGAGTTAATGGGTCTGTGTCGCGTGTACCTGACGGCTCCCCGCGTTTCGCCGAGGAAAATGTTAAACAACTCGTCGAAGTAATCCTCGGACTCGGGATCGTCCCTATGGAATTGCAAAACGCATTGTTGTTCTTGTATGGAGAATCGAACAGGGCGGGACTAGATCTGGCCGTGATAGATCATTCAAATGGATTCCGCTCGCGCGTTATCATTCGCGTTTTTTCTTTCGTGAGTCATAATCTGGTGACGTCCTATCCCTGCTGGTTTTTTTTTATTTCGCGTAACCCGCATTATCTGCGGCAATTACCTTGATCGCGTGCGTGTAGATCACAAGCCGCGGCACCCTTGAACGACAAGGTAACTTCGTATCGGACAAGGCTTGAAACGTTTCCGAAGATAACTGTTACGTAAAGACTCTGATTCAAACAGTTATGAGTAGACTGTGGATCGAACAATCAAATTTTACTTCTTATCCTGCGATAGTCTACCCCTTGCGAGTAGGCAACCAGACGTACGACCAAGTAATAAACTTTACCATACGCAAATTTCTACAAAAAGGTTTACTCCAACAACGTAGATCGACTTAATAGTACAGAGAGAATAAAAAATGCAGAATAATTTCGCAATACCTTGATAAGAATATGGACAATTTTTAGCGGAATGTCGCAAACGTATATCCGGTTGCCTACACAAGGGTTTAAATAGAAGCACTGTCACTGACAAACTATATTCTCCGATCCGTTCCGCCTCTTCTATACGGGTAATTGTAAATGAAACTCGCGCACGAATCGAGGCGTGCACGGATACACGGTCGATTAACGCTGCGAAGGACAACATCGGAAGTTTATCATTCCCATGGCCTTCCACGTGTTCCCCTAAGCTGTTCTATGCCTCTAACGAGCGCCGCTGTGAACATGTGTTCGGCTCTATCGAATGTCACGGCCACGCCTCGCGATTCCTTAAATCCGAAACAGAGCTGGTAAAAGGCTGGAATCAATTGCGACAACAGGCGCGAATAATCGGTGACGCTATCGTCCGGCTCGTCTGCTTATAAATAGACAATGTCAGTGTGTTCGGAGCGGCAGCTTCTGTCTGCCAGGCCGATACAGAGGCGTTATTAGACTCAGCGCGGCGCGAGTAATTAACAGGGATTAAGCCGACGACGAGCACTCCGATCTGCTCTTCAACCGTCGCGACGAGGCTCAATTAATCCGCTGCGTCGCGTGACACTGGTGCAGACTTCTCGCACATTTTTCGACGCCTACGCA
Source organism: Lasioglossum marginatum (assembly GCA_028455795.1). NCBI lineage: Eukaryota > Metazoa > Arthropoda > Insecta > Hymenoptera > Halictidae > Lasioglossum > Lasioglossum marginatum. The sequence goes on along the minus strand of CM052265.1, from coordinate 10,582,734 downwards.
ACTCTTTGGCGCGTCGTTGTTTGTTAACCCCTCGCCTCGTAACATCGAGCTTGACTCGCGGCGAACATCTCAAACGGAATCGACTAACTATTAATCGTTCGCACTCAAACGGCGATTCTGGTGCCACTAAAAATGACCCAGCATAATTTAATACATTTTTCATGTTATTAGACTTATTTGTATTCAATCAATTGAAATCATAGCGCAAGGTTGAATAAAAATTCGAATCGTTCGCGTATCGAGCAGAGCTAATTACGCGACGACACACGCGAACGTTCTGGCTCGCCGGTTCTACATACTATTCGCGTCACATTGAATGATCCCATGTCGCGTGTCATGTGTACGTACACACGAGCGGTACGTTTCGCCGATAAGTACACTGTGCGGTAAGCAACGTCGACGCGCACGGGTCGCGAAATGCCGAACCTCTCATCTATTAATACCCGCGATGGACGTACACGTGCACGCCCGACGAAAAAATTGCTTATTTATTGCTGCTTCTAAACATCATTACGCTCGCTTGCGTAAATCGTATTTAGTATATCAGCCGCGCGCAAACATCCTTGTACGCTCACTCCACGAAAGCGGGAACGGTTCCACACGGATGTTCTAAACATTTTCTTTTTTAGAAAAGTTGCGCATCTCGACGAGCATGATCTCGACGAAGGTGATCGATCGCGCGGCAAATTACAGGTTCTAAAGCCGGTTCTTGATCGATCCGGGCCCGTGCCAGGCAATTACGACGCGGCGCAACGATTACGTTTATCGTGGAACGCGGCTCGCGACTCGTACTCGCGATCGTATGTATTCTGCGATCGCATGTATTCTGCGATCGCGTATACATACATGCCAGCGCCGTCGCGTCACCGCTTGACCAGATATCGTGGCCGTTTATGAATGAAACCAGTCGTCGTAGTACCTAGCCCCCCTCTATCTGGTTCTTAGCGCCCCTACCACTTGTGCTTGTTCCTGCACGCAGCTAGAAATCACACTCGGAATTCACTCCCCGAGCGCACGTGGTCCGTGGTAGAATGACAAATATTTCACGTTGCGACCCATCCTGCAGCCAATCGTCTTTCACGATTGGTCTCCTCTTTCATTTGAACAAGCGCGATTTATACGCGCGCTGTTGCCCGTTTACATTCGCGGGTATCGACGAAAGGGAGCGAATAGCGTAAAGAAGAAATTCCGGGGACGGGATCCAAGATCGGCCACTTACATTTTCTCGTGGTTCAGGCATAATACCGTGCTGAGCAACGCGGCCAACACGAGAAGGAGCACGGTGGGCACGAAGATTGTAGTGGCGATCTCTTTGAAATAGCTCCTAGTTGGTATACTGGCCTTCGTTGACCTAGCCCATCGCCATTCGGAGTGTTCGAACACGTCTGCTCCGATTATGTTCATGCTAGGTCCTCGCCTGGCGCTCTCGTGCTGCAGGCTCTGCTGCTCTTGCTCCATCTGACGGAAAGAAAACTACGTCAGGCTACCATATTTCCATATAGCTAAGGAAAGAAGAGTACATACTAGAAGTGTACTAAAATACACGTGTACACGCGGCACGTGAACCGTGTAGTAAGAAATTAAGGATCCGTGAATACGGATTCATATATACCCAATATCCATATATATATATGTGCACGGGTATTAATCATTACACGGATTGAGATCCGGATTCGTTTGTTACACGTGTACACGTGTATTTACATACACGTGAAATAGGGATCTAGTAAGCGCGTGCCAGTCTAAAGGAACACCAATCCAGAGCGAATCGCGACTCCCTGAACAATCTCTCGACGCTGGTGCGTTTGAAGTCCCGGGGACAAGAAGGCAGCTTCCACAGGGGCTTCACTTCCTCTTGCAGTTCGTTCAGCTCTTGCGAGAAGGACATCGAACTTCCTAGCCTCACCACGACCCTAATAAAAAAGAGAAGAACAGTTACAGTTCGAGAGGATACATTTTAGGGTGCGTTTCTGTTGGAATTGCTGGAAGATCAGCGTAATCAAATGGAGCGACGCTAGGAAGGAGAGAACTATTACAGTACTGACATCGCAAAGCGATTTAGTTCGAAGATAACACGCTCGTGGAGAGTGACAAGGCGCTTCGAGGGCGCTTTGCTTTTGACGATTTCGCAGGTGTTTTGGGGGAAATATCAACGAGAGTCGTCTACGTGGATCGCGTCACGTACGATTCGGCTTTCGAAGTGCGTCACGGCTTTCCTGCTTGCGTGTTATTGCTTCCCGTTATCTCGGTCGAAAGTTAGGGACAATTCCGGCGTGGCGTGTTTTCCGTTTTCCGCTTTTCGTGGTGAATTACCATCCGTTCAACATACGCGCAACATCCGAACAACAACTATAAAACACGGGAAGGGATTTCTTCCTACCGACAACTGGTCGTCCCATTGATTCACTTCGCAATTATGTTAACAGATCAACATAAGGTGCGTCAAGAGAACACAGATTCATCGGAGCTGCAGATTCCTCGGGTTCCTCGATAATTGCTCGTTAGAATCATCGTGAAGAGAATCTGCGCTCGTTTGCGTCATCCGACGCCGTCGAAAGTTGCATGTGCGAAACGCTGATGCGCAGTTCCGATAACGATCGCCGATTCTGGGAGAGGATGTTAGCCCTGGTTAGAGGATCGCTGTTTCGGTGAAGCCAGACTATAGTCTGTTTAACGAGATGAAGCAGTGAACGGATAAACATAGCTACTCGAGTGCGACAGAGTTGAAGTTACCCTTCGCAGACAGTTAGCAAAGGATGCACGCTGGTGCACCACTGGCACGTCTTGGACAAACTACATAGGGCATAGGGTAAAGGTACCAGTTATCGGACACAAAACAAACAGTTTAGAAATTAATAAAAATAACATGAAGTACCTAGTATTATTTTACTTTGAAAAATAAAATTGATGTTTCCCCTTCGTATAATAAATCAAAAGTATTACAATAATTTTTGTTTAAGATATACATAGAAAGCATTAGTTAAAAACCTTATTCCCCGAGACAACGCAATTTTTCTTTCCAAAAATAATGATTCTATTGTGCTACGGCATAAAAAAAATTAATCAATCAATTTGTTATCACTTTCTTGTGTTCGGTAAATAGGACCAAAACTTGGGATTAAAACTTCGTTAATATTTCTTTTGCTTTTCAACAAAATCGTCCGGAAAAAAGGTTGATGATCAATCTTGTTTATCACAAATATCTCGTTCATCAAATTAATAAAAAGAACTTCAAAGTCGTCACTAAATATACATGTATGTATGTATAAAGTCTTCGCGATATCGGGGAACAATAACGGGCGTTGTTCCGGTTTAGCGAAACGAGCAGTAGCTGCAGAATCTGGAGCGTTTCGTATTCGTTCTGTATTTCGTTTTGATACCGATCTTTCCGTACGCTCTGGACCGTCAATGATCCAACTGTTATTTCTAGATCTGAGCTAGATCGATGCTTGTGTTTTAAGCGGCATTTATCTTATCAGACGCATCGTGAATTCTTTCAGTACAGTCGTTGTGTAAAATAGAAACCGGGGAACGCTCGGTTTCCAGTATTGTTTGCGACTCGATACAGTGGGTAGATAAAGCGATCTTATCGGTCGATCGGCTATATCGGTTCGGTAACCGTGGATCGGGGTTGTGTATCGCTTTAGCCTCGCGGCGACGCGACGGTCTGGTTCTCGGAAACAGTACATATCAGTATCGGTCCGGTCGCGCGCCGAAACGATCGTTTCCTCGTCGCGTTCACAGTTAACGATGTCAATGACAAACTTTCACCGACGGTGCATCGTCGCGTAATGCGGGAAGCGGTGACGTCTTCGGAGAGCATATACGAGACACGCGAGCGTGCGTGCATGCGTGCGTGCATGCGTGCGTGCGAGCGTGCGAGCGAGCCAGCCGGAAGCCATTCAGTCGGCCGACTCGTACGAGAGCCCTCTGACAATGTCGCACTTACGTTAGCAACTTACTTATGTGTGTAGCTTATACAACATTCGGCTACGCGCGCGACTAATCTGCGTCGTTTCGCCGCGTTCTCCTTGCGACGCTAACTGTTTCGCGAGTCTCGACTATCGTTGCGATACCGATCGGCGAAACACCAGCTCGTATTTTCCACTCGTCCCAACGACACACAGTTGTTCTTGCGATTTAACACGTTCACCGCCGTTGTTGTCCACACTTGTATAGTCATCTTTGTGCTGGTGGAGCAACTATTTTTTTATAGACCCGCGAAACGCCGCACAGTGGGGTAAACCGATGAATTTTGTGTCAAATTCAAAGAACTTTCGATAGAAATCAGATAGAGCGATGATTTTTTTTATTAAACTGAAGCTGAAATATTGCAAAATATTTTCTAACTTAAAAAATCTGTGTTGAGCTTGCAGAATTACAAGATAATTGTGGTTTATCCAATACCATGTACGGATAGATTTTTTTCTTGACAAGCTATACATCATTTCCCGTAGATTTTGTCACGCTTTAGACTACTGAAAACCCCCATCTTATCCTACATCCTTGCAATCCTGGAAACGCGAGTCTACCTTCTTGAAGGGTTGTCACATTATAGCAAGAAAAATTGGTTCAATATACGAAACTTGAAAAATCGACGTTTGGCCACGAAAAGCGGGATTCCAGCCCACTGTGCAACGGCGCGGATTGAACAATTCTCTCGAGAAACGCTAAATTCGACATTCCCGCTGAATCTAGCGACCGCTGAGTCGGCAGTGAACGCTCTAACGATTCGATTTAACTGGAAATAATTCGAGGAACGATTGTCGTTAAGCGATCGCCACTCGCATCGCGTGACAATGCTCGAGAACTTGCGAGCAACGATCTCGAGACGCCTACTGTTCAGAATGACGAAGCGATGATGATCGCGCGTTGACGAGTCATTTCGTCGGAAACGAAGGTGTCCGCTGCTTGGTACCGTGACGAGTGCTGACACCGTTACTCATTCGTGACGAGTGCATCGAACGACTCCTCGACTTGGCGGGAAACCGAGGCAGACAGTCACGCTTCCGACGATTCCGATCGCTATCGCGTTGGTGAGTATCTCGCGGATTCACCGTGGATCCCATAGATCCCGAACATTTCAACCGCTTGATAAAACTGGTAACACGAACAACGTTCGAACAAGACCTGAAACTGTCCGTTGGTTTCATAGAACAGATAAACGTAACCATTCAGTTACACGAAGCCTCTCATTAAAGCAGCTACGAGGGACCTTTATACTCGGAATAAAAATTTTTCCAGTCCACGCGCGTTCCTTAATGCAGATCGAGAGATCTCACGGATCGAACGCTTCACAATAATCCAGCACAGAAAGCTTCGATTCGAAAAAAAAGAAGCCGAAGGATGCGTGGGACGCGCGTCACTCGTGTTGTTTTTCCGTTGATCGATCGGCTAATGCGTCAGTGGTATATCGATGAAAACACTGAGTGTAACTCATTGAACCGTTCGATTGCCGCAACCACGTTAACGGAACCGTGATAACGACTTTCTTTATTCTATCGGCTGAACTTGCTACTCTTGGGAAAGCAAACTCCTCTTTTTAGCTGGTTATTTCGTATTTGACGAGCAACAAACACGAAGAAACCTGTACATGATGAAGTTCGTAGAATCACGAAGACTCACCCTTCACCTTCGCTGGGTTTTAAGGGTAAACGAGCGCCCAACTCGATCGCGGAGGCGAGGAAAGTCACGTACAGATCGGTGGCTTCTTTCCACAGCTTTTTCCTATAAATATGAGGGATTAGCTGTCGGGCTCGTATCCAGCAAGGCTGCACATCTATAACGTTTCTTTTTTATCGACATACTTACATACCTAAATATATCGAGGAGCTCCACGGTTCTGTTACGGTCGAACATATCCTCCACATTCAAATTATCGATTTTCAGATGGACCTCGTACTTGGTCAGGTTCTCTTTCTGCTGCACGTTCATGTCCAGCACTTTGTACCTGGTCTCGTACGTGTGCTTGTTCAAGCCCACGATTCCCAGCTGAAATCATGCTTCTTCAATTGTCTACTATTCATATACTATATACATAGATATAGTACGCCTATAGGATGAGACTCAACCTTTATGGGGCTAGCGCTCTAATTATCGATGGAAAAAAAGATTAATTAAACGGTTTATCGATCGGGATCAGAATAATAGGATTTTTGTTAGTTTTACTATACCAGAAGGAAGCTTAGAAATTTTCTTTTACATTCTAATCGGAAACGAAATGCTTAGATGATTCACAATTGAAATTGATGTTGCTGGTGAAGGATTTGTTAAAAATTTATTAGCCATGGATCATTGGCTTTTAAAAATTATGGAATAATCGGCGTTTTCATAAAACGTTTGATGTATGTTATCTATCAAAAACCCAATCTTGGAACCGAGTCTACCCCCTTAAAATGATTCTGCGCACTTATAGGACTGAATGATCGAACCTGGAAGTACTTCTGGTCCTTGGGCGCAACGCCATACAAAAATCCGTGATGGTCCCTCTTGCTGTACGTGTAGTGAATCCATGGTGGGAGATCGGGCGCGTTCAACAAAGAGGGTTGATAGGAGAATTGATCGGCGCGTCCTAAAAAAAGAAACCAAGAGACACGTACTCTCAGAATTAATCATCGAGACGCATCCATCAGAGGACCAAGTCCTCCCGATAAATTCTGATTAATCGAATTCCGCGTATCGCTCAGCTTAGTCGGAATGATTTCGCATGTCTTTCCGAGAAAGAAAGAAACTACGACGATTCATGAACGGTTTGAGGAAATCGTATCGCGCGACGAAGAGGGACAGACGGAAAGAGAAAAAGGAGAAGAAGCGCGTCGTTTACGATTCTCGTATGACGCCGCGCTAGAAAGCATCGATACACGTGACCGTCAGCTGTGAGAGACCGACACAATGTTCGACAGTCCCGGCGATTGCTATTCGTGACCCGAGCCCACGCTGCTCGATTTTGACGCGGTGAATACGACCGCTCTTCGGAATACCATTAATTTCATTCATAACATTACTATAAATTATTCATAAGGACTCCCCTTGTTCTACATCGTTAAGAACATATTTGCATTGCGAAACGATTTCCAGCCGGTTCGTTTACAGTCTTTTTGATCCTCGCATTCTTCTTCTTTATTTTCCTCCGCTACAGATACAGAGCAAGATATTTTTGATTTCTCGCAGTGTCCCATAAATTATGAGACTGACTTATAAGTCTGTGTACTTTCCGATCTGTCTCAATCAGTAGCTTGAGAAAAGACCTCGTTTAAACCTATTCGGTGATATGCAGATTTTCGAATGAATTCCACCTATTTTATAGAAACGTCCGAGTGTGGCGTCGGTCTCACCCCGTTCTCGGATTATTTCCGTTGCACGCGAGACGCCCACGCGATGCAACACAGTCATTGTTCGGCGTGGTTTTCGTTTTCCCGTCTTACCGTCACCGCTGCTCCACTCGAACGTCTCCGGTCTGATGGGGATCACGAACACCTTGGTGGTCAGGATGTCCTCGGCGGTGGCGAGGATCATCGCCGCCGACAGAGACAGCATCACGATCGGGAGCATGGTTGCCGCGTGTCAATAAACAACGTTTGCGACTGTTACCAGCCGATCGGAACGTTTTCCTGCGCGTTTTCCCAGCAGGATCGCGCGCAACCGCGAATCCTGGTCATCGATCCCGGCCGGACAGATTTACCAAGTTGCTGTAGGACGTCGAACGTGATACGTCGAACGCGATTCAACGAATTCGATTCGATCACAAGACTTCCGAGATAAAGGGACAGCGTATCTAGGGCGATAGCTATGCGGAGTTAGAGAGACAGGGATTTGCTTTTCCCAATCGAGGGTCTCGCAGATCTGGATCGCCGCTTATCGATTCGATAACGCACGGATAGTGGAGCAAAGGAAAACAGGGAGGGCTGTTCTCAAGGCCTTTCGCCTGAGCACGATGCTTTATGGTTTCTATCGCGTTTCGACTGCGACACCCGCGAGCGAAACCGACAAGCTTACGATATCGGTTTACGAGAGAGCCAAACCGGTCCCGGGTTGCGGCGAGCAGACGACGGAGCAGACGACGCGCGATGCACGCGAGTGCACGCCGGAAAAACTCGGCCGCACCGGTTCGTGCACTCCCGATGCCTTCGGCTAGAATGGCTAGATCAGAAGACGATCGACCACAAGAGAAACCGGCGAGAGGGACCCGCTTCCCGAGACTCTGTTTATCATGAACGTCTACGACATCGCGACGACGATCGCACACCGTCGGCGTCGTCATCGTGCTCAACCGCCGGACCAGATTCAAGCTTGCCGAAAAAACAAATGCAAGGTGTATGTAATGGTAAACGGAGCAGAAGAGCGCGTGCGTTTCGCCCTTCTCATGCGCAGCTGGAACATCGTTTCCGACAACGCTTCCCAGGAGCGTACCAGTCGAGAGGACGACGAACCTAACTCCCTCCGATTTTCATATCCGAGAATATTATAACTGTAGATGACTGGAGATGTTACCGTGACAATTTTATTGTACATGGCGGCGTCTCCAACTATCGAGTTACAGGTTTCTGTACGACGCGTATTGTGCAGCATCGTGTCGCAGCCGTGCACGTGCCCTTATCTGCGCAACACTTCCGTCCTGTTCATTATCGTGACGCCTTTAGTAATATCCGATAACTGGGCTGCATGGTTCGCGAAGCAACGGATCCGCAGGGAACGCGAAATCCTATTCAATCGAGTCGATGCGCAGTGGGCCGGTTCTAAACTAGGTGGAATTAATTTGTCATTCTAGCATACCAGGATTCAATTCTACGACCCTAAAAGCCCCTAAAACCGTTCTATTTATAATTAACACTAAACCTATCCAGCACTGAAAGCAACTGGCACGCGTTGCCTCGTATGAATGAGAAAGTCGGATGTATTAAAAATTTTCGCGATTCTCATCGTAATGTGTACTTTAAATTAAAAAATGTATTTAATCGGAACCCACGAGAAGTCTTGTTAAATAAAATGTATAAACTCGGTCATTCGATCGGTGGACGGTAGGTTTAGTGTATAATTATCAGAGACATGAATTTTTTCAGTATTCTGTAATTCCTGCCCACTGTGCGACCATCTCGTTTATCCTTCAACACCTCGCGGCCCACATTTTCGCAATGTTGTCCGTGCTAGGTATTCACAGTCTCTTTTTACTCGACGCTGACTTTGTTGATCGCATACTATTAAACTACATATAATTATAGTACCGCGGGAAGCATTCCTGGAATACACCGGCTTCGCTTTCAAAGTATGCGATGTCGATATAGGACTTATTATGCTTCAACATTTTCCTCAGCATGCTTCGAGAAGTACTCCAGTGACTACACGATTCAGGAACGATCGGAAATAAAGAGTCCAGCCCGCGAACAGTAAAGTTTCCTGGGGTTTCCCAGAAAAGACCAGCGCTGGCCAAAATGTAATCGGATTACACGTTCTGAAGAGCGTTATTAAAAGTCGATTCGATTACGAGATGCTCTGTAATATTATTAAAAATGATCGAGCTAGTGCTGGAACGTAATCGAATCGACAATCGCGTTACAATTATTCGGGTGGACTCGAAGAGCTGTTTCAACGCTTGTATCGTGGCGGTTCATTCGAATTGTTTAAGAGCGTGGACTGTATTTGTTGACAGAGATTCCGTTAACCAAATACTATTTTCTCAGCAACTTGTTGTTCAGTCTCTGTCTGTTCGAAAACAGTAGTGAACGAATGTCCTAATCATTTCTGGAGTATCTGCTTTACATTACAACGACTTTACAGTGCCATAAGTGTCTAAAAAATTTGTTATTGCTCGTGTATATCGTAGGAGTGTGACGAATCGAAAAATTGTGGGATAATCGAGGAGCTTGTCGGGTAGATTGCAAGCTCGAGGAGAATCCGGTGTGGTGGCCGGATTCGTTTGGGCGGAGGTGTGTGTGGAGGTTGGGGGGCCCCGGGATCTCCTCTCTCGGACGCGGCGCACGGCACTGCCTATTGACGTCTGCGGTAGGCGTGGTTTCGCTCTGCCCGATAGAGGGATATATTTACCGCACCGCACAACTTTTCTCTCTGGTGCGCGCGAACGAGCCTCGCGTTATTCGATTAATAATGTGTCGTATTCACAGTGCGAGGTTTGATGCGACCGGTGCACGCCGCGGAACCGTGGCCGCAGCTCGCCACAGGGATTGATCGCTCCCTAAGGACGCGCGGACCTTCCTTCGGCCAGGGGTGAGACTTCGCCTCTTTCACGGGAACCAATCCGGGAAATCTCTACTGGGAACCTGTACAACGGAGTGCCGAGAGTGCCGAGTGCCGAGTGCTGCCAGTGCGCCCAGGGGAACCTAATTCCCCGAGTGACGGTGTTCGCTCGCTCGTTCGTTCGTTCGTTCGCTAGCTTTGCTTTGCTTTGCTCGCTAGCTCGCTAGCTGGCTGCTACTCTCGACACAGTTGCCAGTGGACAGTGTGCTCGTGACAGGCCTCGCGCGTCGCCCTGTCCCTCTTCTACGTCGTCGTGGGACGCGTTTAAAACGTCTCTTCTCTTAGCCTCCTCGGAATCTTCCTCTTTTTCCTTTTTCTTTTCTTTCTCTCTTCCTTTCTTTCGTTTCCTCTTCTGTTCGAGATCCACGGGATCCAAGAGCATGGCGGGTGACAGTGTTCCGGTACTACTGGTCACCGCGAACGTGGGCAGCGTTTTCGAGGAGGTACGTACAAAAATACACGCGATTTTTCCGATGTTTTTCTTCCGAGCCGACCGCACACGACCCTGAGCGATCGATCGCGCCTCACGATTTACACGTTCCAACGTGACACGACCTACTTCTTCTTTCTCTCTTCCTTTCTCCCCCTTCTTTACACCTTCCTTTTTACGCTCGCGGTTGGCGCGAGTTTCGTACCTACGATGCAAAAGCTCTCTTTAGGTTTTTATCTCGCATCGATCCATCTATTTCGATGGTAGAACTACCGAAAAATCGAAACGCTAGATATTTCTGATTTTTATCGATTACAGAGTTCACGGGGGAAATCTATTTCTTGATTAATGTATTTTACCAGATTTTCCGTCAGCACTTGTACATTTCGAACAATTTTTAAAATTCATATTTTCCCGTCATCCCGTGGTTGTTAAATGGCTTTCATAGGAATTTATACGATACTTGGAACTTCTGCAATGTTACTTTATTTTACCGTGATCCATTGGAGAAGTTATACCGCGAAACTTACACCTTATCTAAAGGGGTGGTCGCGTCTTCGCTAACGAACGTGTCCGAAGTAATCTGTCAAGCATGATGAAAAATTAGGAGAGTTACATTGTAATGCTATTCTCAAGAACCATACTTACACCTCGAGTCTCCTCTTTCCTTCCTTCCTTCCTTCTTCAGTCAATTTTTGCCTTTTCTTTTCCTCATTGTCCGACGCGATGCTACGCGTGCGGAAGCAACGCCGAGTTCATCCAGATCCCACGTTGATTAACGGCCCACGTAAATCTGCACGGGACACGAAAATTACTAAGTGGGACAAGAAAGCTCTTGCCGTCTTAATCACTATAGATAAATAATAGTATCACCTTTGGCTTCTATTCCCAACGATCCAACAATGATTTGTTATAAAACGATTTCCTTCCGGTAATAATATTAGTTACATGAAACTTTGTTTTAGCATACGATCACTGTTAGTTGATACTAAAAGAAGCGGCAGGAGTATTTTTGATTATCCGATCTTTATCGACCCCGATTTTCCCCGATCGGTATAGAAATCGCGAAACTTCCTTATCGGCCGTCGATACGTCGGTAACTAACAATCGGACTGATAAGAGCAAAGTTGTATTTTTTCTTTTGGCAGCCTAGCGTGATGTTGAAAATTTGGACGGAGGAATTTTTATCTGTAAGTATTGCAGATAAAATGCACTGTCATCGCGTAAACAGACAACGTATATTTACATTGACAATGTGATCGCTTTTCACAGACTATACTGAGGCTGGATCCAAAGTTTATTGCACTGCACTGCCAAGAAGTGGGTGGGAAAAATTATGAGAAAAGTATGAGGCATGTTGAGGACTTTGTTAGGTAATTAAAACTCTAATAACACATATTCTTTGGGAACCGTGGAAAAGATTGTCTAGGAAATCTTATTAAAGAGACTCAGTCGAAGGGTTTCCATTGACAGAGAGGCCTATTTGAGAGCCTAACTGAATTAATGGGGTGGAAGCTAATGCTTTGCGTTACAAAAGATACATCTTATTTTAAAGAATCTATGCATTAGAGGGCTTTGTACAAGTTTTTATAAACTGCACATCAAGACAAACAGGTTTCCTTGGTCACAATATTGAATGTGGTTTAACGCACAACTGGCAGAAAGGGATAAAAATAGCATGGTCACGCGTGATTCTACAGTTGAGCGAGCCGCTTCAAAAGAAGAGTTTATTGAGTGATATTCATGGGGGAGCAATGTAAAAACAGAATGAGAATATAGCTTGTCTTCTAGCTAGTAGGAAAAGTTCAAGATCTCTGTGGAGCACCGTTTAATTTCATGACTTTTTTACAGGTTGCTTATGTCATCCGAAGAATTAAGACTGTTCGACAAAATCAGAGTATTCTTAGATGAGGATTACTCCTCTGCTGAACATTTTACGGTATGTAAATGGAGAGTAAATGAACGATTGCACTTGTCAAGAAGTACATATAAATTCTTCAACCACTAATTACCTTCGCAGGCACTTGGGAACTTCTATTTTGTGCACGAATCCTTAAAGGATGTTTTACTATGGGACTTCCAAGGTACTGTACACCCTCATTCTTCAAAGTATACTGGATTGTCCCACTTAACTCGAGCATTTGCTTGTTAATTGTGCCTCTTACAAATTGATCATGTTTTCCTTTCATCGTTAATTAGCAAGGTATTAAAAGTGCTCAAGTTAAGCGGGACACCCTGCACACACTATCTATAAATGCATCCATTTAGAACTGCATTTACAGAATGCACTTTTCTACCGGTAAGTGGGAAGGAAGTTCACTCGGGTAACATAGAGGCAGTCACGACCAAAGAGAAAGCAAAGTTCCCACAGGAGTTCTTTCCAGAATGCAAATGGTCCAGAAAAGGATTTCTGAGAACACGATGGAACATCAGCGGAACGGTTTTTGATCTCATAAATATACACTTGTTTCACGATGCCAGTAACTTTATCGCTATGGAAACGGTAAGAGCGCTGTTCCATCACGTAAGAAGCGAAATTCACGACAGACTCGTTGATCGTTCGATATAATTCGTTTACAGTTTCCATCCGTATACAGTAAAACGCGCAGAAGAGCGCTAGAGCATACGTTAGATAGGTTTCATAACGACAAGTATCCAAATGTACCATACTTTTTATTCGGGGACTTTAATTTTAGAACAGACACAGCCGGTGTGATAAAAGTAAGCTAAAAAACATTAATCTCTTATCTACTGTGCGAATCTTGTTCAAACAAGCTAAGATTTCGTTTCACTTTCGCAGAAACTCACGGAAGATACTCAAGAAAGAAGGCTGTCAAATAAGGGAAACATTTCGAAGTTGCAATTTCATAATAAAGACGATGATCTCATTTTAACGTTAGGAAAGAAGGAGTTTTCTCACTGCAAGCATCAGAACGTATTCATGCAGAACAGCGCAGAATGGGTAAGCGATTCGTTGTTGATTCTAATTTCTGTTTTGTAATGTTGCTTATGGTGGTGTATCGACAATTAGGAAGACCATAATGAAATTACCGATATATTTATGTAGCTACGTGAATATGACAGAGAGCTGGAAGACTTTGACGGAAGATTATTTGAATTTCCAATTAAATTTGTGCCCAGTTACCCGTTTGAGGAAGATATCAATGAGGGCTCGCATTACATGCAAACACGGGTTCCGGCCTGGTGCGACCGAGTTTTACTGAGCACGACAGCGAAAATGCTGCTCCAAGATGTATGAAATACCATCGTTTAACATTCTAATTCGTGGAACATGTTTCGTGCAGCCGATCTTATGTGTTCCCTGTCTGCGTAGGTATCGTCGCCGGACGCAGTGGAATACGGGATAGTAGGTCCGATTACGTGCATGGGTGACCATAAGGTGCGAGAATATTTTTTTACTATTTTAAAAAGCGAAATAGAAACTCTTTCCTTTCTATTTATTATACTGGGTACATATACTTACACACTTCCTAGTTCTTATTCTGATGATTCATTCTTTTAATTATTATGGTGCAGCCTGTTTTTCTGGAGTTTCGAATGAATCTTTAAGCACTAAGGTACCTATCTATGAACTGTCTGCCTGTTCTTATCTTGGTTTCCCGTATATCCCATATTTCTGCTAGCGTTCCATTATCTCTTGTTTCTATTCTACATATAACTACATTATACATAGGGGCTTGCTCGGTGTAGTTGGTTCAGTGTAGTACCACTTTTCGATTCATCTCGGACCTCGCCGAGTCTCGATCTCACGAATTCTATGTGGAATCACGGACTATAATGTGTGTTCCATACGATCATGAGCTCCCGAAAGCATTCGCTGATCCCTTCGATCAACAGAAAAAATGAAAGCCATCATTTTTGGAAAGGGGCCAAAAAAGGAACGATTTAACGTTCGAATACCGTGCGTGACCATATTTTTCACCGTGTTCAACTAGTATATCCGTTGGCATTCCCTTGAAATCACGTAAACCGTTAGCTAGAGACTTGGAGCCCGAACTATCACACGAGGAACGTCCCTCTCCCACCCCTGCCCATGCCCCCGCCCCCGCCACCCTTCTTCACTTGTTCACCAAAACCGATGCACGATAATACATAAGGATCGTCCATGTGTTTTCTTCCCCTTTTGCAGCCAGTCTACTTGAGGGCTGATCTCGTCTTGGACGAAGGTATGATAAACTGCTGCAGCTTGCCGCGCGCACCTGAGCTTTGCTTTCGAGTGCCAAACGATTACGTGGATTTGTTGTCCATGTTGCCTGATTACAATAGTCTTTGCGGAGCGGGCCTGATCGGTTACACGGACCGGTCGGCCAATTTGTTGCACGCGGCACCTTTGAAGCATGATCCCTACACCCCGGATAGCATGGACAGTCCGAGTCCGAACGCGATTATCATCGCCACGATCGAAACGCTGGATGTAGACGCGGAGAACGAGCGGGAATCTTCATTGCACACCGTTCAGGCACCGAATTCGTCTAGACGTGTCGACAGAGCAGTGTCGCCGGCTCTGCTCAAGTCGAAGTTGGAGCTGATCGTGCGAAACAAGAAGCAAGAGACCGGGGATACGGACCAGGACCCGGGGACCGACATCAAGAGGAGTCCCAGCGATTGTTGCCTTCGCTCTTGGCCTAACAACAAGGATCGCCAGTGGACAGCCAGAACTAACAGGTCGAACAGCGATGTGTCCTGGCAGAGGTCACATCTGCTGACCCATGCTTGGGTCCAAGGCAAAGGAGAGCAGGCATACCACTCGTTCGGTGACGGATTCGTCGACAGAGCGTCCCTGAGCTCCACTCCTCCCGACGGTGTCGAAGGATTACCGCCTGACTTGATCATACCCAGAATATCCATCATAAACGCGAGCAACTTCGAGTCGAACGAGAGCTCCGTGTACTTGCACGACGACAAATACGTTGGCTACGCGGACAACAAACTGAGCACCTACTCGGACGGGCGAACGAAGAGTCTGAGCGGAGAGGCGATCAGCTCGGGCAAGTCCGACGAGTTGTGCGAGAAGCTGGACGATGAGAGCAACAGACTGAGGAAGAGGAGCGAGGAGAAGGAACCACCCGATCGCCAGGTGAGGACTTTTGATGAGAAGAGAGACGAGCACACGTTCGAGGACCGCGCGTCCAGTATTAAAAGTGGAACTCTAGTATTAGCCGAAGGCAAGCGAAAAGAGGAGGCCGAGGAGGCGAGGCGTAGCGAGATAGAAGTATTCAACAAAACCGAGATTCTCGGGTGCGAGAGCAAACACGAGATCATGGCCTCGAACGCTCCCGCGAGGAGCAATTGTCCGCATAGTCAGGACGATAACGCGGGGAACGCGAAGCTGAGGACGAAGGCGAACAAAGTGACGGAGCGGTGTAAGCACAACATCGTCGGGAAGAAGAACAGATGCAGGAAATGCTGCTGCATAGTGTCGTGAAAGAACACATCCACATCCTGAACGTCGCTTTTCCACCGCGTTTTATGTTCCTTATTTATTTAACACACCGTAGTCATCCGAACCTTCTTCGAACATCCTCGACGTTCGACCGAGAACGCGTAATTTATTGGTGGAGAAGTCAATTCCTCGATGGTTTTACAGAGCCACGACTCCGTAAACATGTTCGGACACTCCCCTTTTCGCTTTGTTCCGTTATAAGTGCATGTCGCGAGACGTTTTCACCTTCGCAGTGTCGTCCCTGCATGCGCATGATACTCTTGTTGGACAGAGTTGGGCACCGAACCTCGGGACTTGGGTCCATTTTGTTAAAATGAACTAAAGCATCGTGGCCGAAAAATTAATCGCCCGACTCTCCACACAAGCATCGTCGATGGAGCAAATACAGACTGTCGAGTTCAGTATCTTTTGAAGAATCATAAATATTTATATTTAGAATTATAGTAGAATTTTACTCTATTCGATTCCAAACGACTTTAAATGAAATGTTGATTAACATTTGTGAGAGATGTACTTGTTCCATGGACACCAGTTGAATAATTAGTATATCGTTGTTGCATAGTGTTTCCGTGTTGTGTTGTGTAGAGTTTACAAAACAGGGTACTCGAATACGACTGTGTCCAGTACAGACCAGGCATGGGCAACGAGCGGTCTTTACCCTGGGAACGACTTAGATTTCCCCGAAGGGCCAGTGACGTCAGAGAAAGAGATAGTAGAGTCCTGAGTAGGCGTGGCTTGGGGGCAATCCGTGCGCATGCCTGGTACAGACCATTACGTACGATGTATTAGCGTTACCAGTATATCTGACGGAATTGTAAGGAACTTTTGCTAATTTCCTGATTCACCGGAACCCACATTGTGCACACACAATTATCTGTTTCTAGACTTCACGCGAATCTTTTCCTCAGTCTCGATCGCACCATACCTCGCAGATTCCGCACCCTTTCGTCTTCATTCTTCTAGAAACTATCTTTTCGTTCACTTTGCACTTTCAAATAACCCGCGCACACGATGCCGCTCGATCAGTCGTGACGTAATCGGAGCCGCTGACCGCACGAAAATTCAAAAATCGATCGGTGATTCTGGCAACGACACGATTCTGGAACGAGCAACGTCGCACGAAAATAGAAATGCACTCCCGTGTGCATCGTATCCTTGCCAAGTTCACTGTGTCTACCGTAGCATGTTAGCGTGATGCACATGTAGCCCGGTACTTGAACTCGACTGCCAAAGTTAGTTTCGTTCTAGCGGTAAGAGAGAATGTATGTGTATAAGAGTGTGTCTGAGAGAGAGAGAAACATTAATTTTATTTACGAGATAGTTTCTTTTACGTTGCGTTCAGTTCTCGATGCTTGTTCCGTAGCTTATTTGCATTTCCTCTTTTTTTTTTAATTAATTAACTCGAGACACCGTCTAGCAAACGAGAGGATGACATTAACGATAGTGCCTTAATGAACAATGGACCTCATTCGAGTCTTCGCGGTATAGTCAATGCCATTAAGTAATGTTAGTACCTAGACGAGCCTATTCTTTCGAGTCTTGCCAAAAAGAGTCACTCTGTACTCGAGGTACAATCGGCCAAGGGATCGAGAACGTCACGTTTCCATAGGTACTTAGTCGAATCTTAATTTTGTAAGTTTCGTTCGATCGAGCCGACTCAAAAGATCTCCGAACCGGACCCAATAAACGATCGCAGATTCGAGCTGTTCAGTTATTACGCTTGATCCCTGACATCCTGCTGCAATTACGTTCCCCATCTCCTCTCCCATACGCTATCGATTACGTTTTCTCCCCCGTTTGTAAACACATGTTTATTTTTAATACAAATTTCCTTTATTTATAACCTCGATGTGTATGCCGTTCGATGTTACGTGTTGCTGTTTTCTGCACGTTGCATCGCAGTGTACTTTCGGTGTTGCGCGTGTTTACCCGTCAACACTAAACCACACGGTGGAGCAGATTGAAGTAAATTTGAAAGTTCGCGGTCCTATTCTAATATCAAGTTCAAACGCGCGCCAATTCCCCGCGTAGCCTGTGCGCGCGCTTCGCGTTCCAACATGCGCGGTTACCTTCACGGCGCAAAATAAATTAAAAATTCCATGTGACGAACGTATCTAGATTGGCGGGAATAGTAGTACGCGACCGAATCAACGTTTATAGCGATGTTATCCACAAAAAATCAAAGCCAGATCATTTCCTGATATATAATCGATGCACTGCGAATCTTTATGCATGTATAAAGCCTCGACGTTTCAAAATAAGAACAGAATTATTGTTACCGAGAGGTGATCACGCTAAACAACGCTGTCGCGAAGTTTCGAGAGAGAACTCTCTAGAAATAGGAATTTGCATAAATATCCACACTCTATGAACTCTTAGTTGGACAGAATTGATTTTCATTTGCGAATTCGAGCAATACCAAATGTATTATGATTAGACTGCGGATGTTTATGCAATTTGTTTCTAGAGTCAAATAAAATCTTATTTTCTGTGGTAGTAGCCTTCCCAGATTTGAAATAAATTAAAATCGTACTGAATTCTATCATATTTTATTATCGTAGCATTTTTTGAAAATTTTCGTAAAGATCCGAAGTCTAATCATGATTTTAAGGGGCGCGGCCGAAATCGTATAGGAAATACAGTCTTACCTTGATCTGCTCTACTGTAGTCGAAAGACGATCCACCGAATGATTGATTCCTGACCGCAGACACGATGAACGATGGGTCCAAATCGGGTGTGATGTCCGGCTTGACCAGTCGCGAGGTGCTCAACAATAACAACAACAATCACAGCGGCAGCGGCGGCGTCGGCGTCGGAGGCAGCAACAACAACAACAACGCCGCGTCTACGATCACCAGATACATTCACATCAAGCACGCGGACTCGTCGGTGAAGATATTTCGGGAGACGACGGTCTGATATTGCCGAGACCAGTCCCGGTTGGATTCGAATCGCGTATTTACTGGTTGCTGCCCGTGCACGGTTGAACGCGCGATCGACTATACACCGTCGATCGTGTCCTCGATGCAAACCGTTTTTACGCGGTACGCAAGGAACGCAACTCTTCCTTTACATCAACCATGTTTACACAGGATCCAATAATACACCGGTGGATCGTTGACTGGATGATTTTGATTAATGTGACCAGATTGACGGAACTTCGTACCTGCTGCCATTAAAATGTACCTGCTTGTCGTCCCCCTCCGACCAGAAAAAAACAATTCACCAACGGTACCCCATCTGTCAGTCGCATCCAAATGTGGAACCCGCAGTTGCCGCTCCCTATGTTCAATCGTATGAACTAATTAATCGGGTTACTTTACCCGTGTTACCGATGGACAACGCAATTGGAAACTAATTAACAATTAATCGATCCAAATGGGTAAATATCGACAATGGAGGACCCAGCTCTTGAAATATGTTGTCAAGGTCAACACTCTAAACAACTTTTTCCTACACATATACCTGTCGCTCGGTCTTAGTTTCCGAGATATTTGCAAAAATTTTTTAATAAATCAAGATTACGAGTACATATACAGTTGAGTACTGATTTTTACAATTATCTCCGAAACTAAGACGGGCCTGTGAGACCCGAGAGACGGGTACATGTATAGGGAAATGTTATTCGGAATGTTGACCTTGACAACATATGCGAAGATGAAGGTCATCGGAGCTGGGTCCCCCCTTTTGTCAATATTTACCTTCAAATGATATGCGAGAATAGAACACGTTATATATTTTTTTACGGCAATTTCTGCACCGATTGAGATTGCTGTTCGGCGGCTTATTCAATAACGTCGCCGGCATTACGCCTCGTTAACTGTTTCTTTTCCGCGTTAACCGTCCGACTCAGTTTTCGATGAAGTCGTTAAATTCTTCGAAACCCGGTTAACAATGTCGGTATGTCGGATCGTTAAATTCTCTCATGTGGCGATTGATCTAAGATCCCCATAGATCTGGTCTCTGAATCAAGATTAACGGATGGCAATTGCGATCTAACGAGATGATCGACAACTCTGGTCACGTTACTCTTAAATGTTACAGTAGAAAGGTTGTAAATGTTTTTCATAGAATGTTTGATGTATGTTATATCGAGGTGCGATTATTAACGACGAGAGGAAACGGAAAAAGGGATTATTGTACTGTACCCCGTGTGTCGGTACGCGAGCGATCGCTACGATCTTATTTTTTAAGTGTTCGGTGTTCCTACACGCTGTATTTCTTTCGAAGAGATTTTTTCAAGTCCAAGACGGTACAGAGGATTTTACGATAGACGATGTTTCCATTAAAGATCGTTCGATGTGATATTACCGTGGCACACCTCACTTTGTCGGTCTTTGCTGTTGAAACTGTGAGAAGAGTATTGCGTTAGGCGTGCTACCGGAACCGTTCCATGCAACTTTTTTGCAATGACGACTTGACGTTTACGAATATTTCACGATCCTTCCGCTTGCACGAAAATATTAACCGCATTTCTCGTTCGAAACATAATCAAATGAAGACGAGACGGTTGGCAGTCCTCAACGCAATTTACTCCGAAGCGCTCGATCCACGATAGTATCTTAATCCGATCCAAGTGAACTCGAAATTCGCTGGTACATTCCATTAGTGACTGGTGGGTGAACTCGAGACCGATCAAACAAACTACAATATAATTATAGCAACTAAACAAACATTCTAAAGCAGTCCTGTTCAGATGCCCGCGGGCATATCCGAGGGCAATGTGACGTCAGCGGGAAAATTTTATCGTCGTTCGTGAATGGACAGACGCGTATTCTTGTCTCATGCGCATTCTCAAGCGGATGCGGCCGCTGTCGATCGTCGTCACTGCCTTCGACCAATACGTGTGACGAACACATACAACATTGCCCGAGGAGGAACCAAATTCTCTGCGACAGCTAAACGGGACTGCTCTAGAACCTAGATCGGAGTCTGGTTAGGTACGAGCGGTCTGGCGCTTCGCGTGGGCAATAAGGCCACGCCCACTTGGCCCCGAGACGTTGCTCCCGGGAGCGAAGAGCGCTCGGCGCTCGTGCCTGGCCTGGATTTTGCGTAGAGAGTGCATTGATATTTGCACACGACATATCTGTATTTCTTCTGAACGTCCCAAAATGAATGTTCGTTAAGTTCTTCGCGTTATTTAAGGGCTTCTGTAATCTTATTTGGATAAGACTCGCCGGACCATTATTTGCTCGCAATTTATGCTTCCAACTGTTCCCAGTCGAGTCAGAAACGAATCCCGTTCACGTCTCCTTCGAAATGATTTACCGATTTCTCGATGTCCAATGCCGGAATTTGTTTACGACTCGACCGAGCACTGTCTTCGGTGCGACGAACGATGTTATCTTCTAAGGACGTTTACTCGTATGAATTCGGTAAATTCGGCAAAGTTTGCCCACGACTGTTATGAGATCCGTTCCATAGGGACGGAAGCGAACGCGACTGCCCGTCACAAATTTTTGAAAGTTCGTGTTCGAGAATTCTAAGAAAGACGTCTTCGCTGATTCTCGAAGTGCTATATTAAGCGAAAGCCTTGCCGCTCATTTCGCGACATACACACGACTCGTCCCGCGCTCCGTTTCTATCTAGAGATATACTATAATATATATCCTTTGCCAATTGACGTGTGTGTCGACGATAATCGTGAGTCATTCCTTGAAAGGTAGCCGTAGGATTTGTTAGAGTTAAAGCGTATACTTCGACGATTAGAAGTACGTTTGGACAGAGTACCTGATTAGTTCGAGAAGAGCACCGAGCTATGCCACAATCGATTTTATTTTGCAAAACTTGTTCTAGACATTTCGTATAGTACAAGCCACCGGTTCGCGATTATCCCTCGTTACTAATTCCTAGGGATAGAAAGAAGTCGTGAATTATTGCAGTGGCGCCGCAGAGATCGCGATAGAACCCGAGCTATACGCTTTATCTGTGACCTAATAATTGAACTCGATGTACGGTATTGATATATTCGTAGGATTAAGGATCTAATGCTCCCAACAGACTGGTTTCCAATATCTTCCGCGCGGGCAAGTTTTTCGAGGAACTTCTTTCTCGGCGGGATCGTCGTTAGGTTGTTGCAAAATTTCGAATGTATAGGTTTCGATGATCCCACCTCGTATCGATTGACGAATCAGTTCGAACAAGATGGACATTTTATGCTTACTGGATCAAAATTGGTCTGGCCCTGTTGAGAGCAGGAGCGACGAGGCCCCGCCCATTCGGTGTATCCGCCCAGTTTCTCCAGGGCGCTATCTGGGTTGGATACATGATCGAAATCGATCGGATAACTGGATTTCTATATTTAATTTCACCAAAATTGGAATACCGCTATCGAAAGCCTTGCTTGCTCCGACGTTTTAAATGAAACATTATTTCTACCGTCTTCCGATGGCGGCTGAACGTTGTACTTTTATAAATATGGATGTACTTATATTTTGTACATGCTGTACCTTACACGACCAGGATCTGTTGACAAAATGAGATTATATGTATATGTATAGTGTCGGTGTTGTAAGAATAAACGTTTTACGGTAGGGTTGTTACTTTTGTCCACGGAAGTGTTGAAGGGTGTCTCACGTTAAATTTCTCCGGCCGGATTTAAGATAAATTGTGATGCACTTATTTCATGTAACAGCATATACAAAAGAAAATAAAGTTAATGTTCTGTCGCAGACACGGTCTATATTAATTAACTCCCGCTATTATGCGTTGCGACGGCTTACCGATACGGCAATAAAAACAGCTGTCGCTTCAATTCTGAATATTCTTTATAAGACATCACAAAAATATCATAAAGTGTTTCTACAATTTGTAAATACAATATAAAATAACTAATATGTATACGATCGCTGTAGAGTTCGCGTGTAAAGTAATTAGTTGCATTAGTTTCAATGCGTAGCATAATTTGTTGTATAAATCGGATTTGTTTTTGTCATCGGAAACCTGTCAGTCTCTGAACGTAGTATTATAAAATAACGCGTTTCTGAATAAATAGAAATTGTTGCGTATGCAGTTGAAACGTTGGCGTGCAGCGCAATGTACATGTATATATCGTATCCTCTACTGAAATCATATTCTGACAATTAAATGCAAACATACCGAATAATAATCATCAACGATTACACGTCAGATCCATAAGAAATCGTTCGACGAACGATTCTTTTTACACATTTATAAAAATAACTCATCAGATTAAAATATATTACACGTTCGAGCGTGATTCCCTGTAGTTAAAAGTTTTGCAGGGATCATTAACCATTAATATAGTAGAGTATCTTGAACTGTCCAGTATTGGAGAACGCAATAATCCCGCATTATCCAGCGCTTAAAATTCTACAGATTGTTATTATTCTGTCCTTCGAAGTACATGAAGTCCTGAAACACAACTACATTAGTATCCAATCAACAAATCGTTACCGAAGACGAAACGATAAAAGAAAGCTCACAATTAGCAGACAAGCACCAAGTAAAACGGCCTTCATCTTCACATCCAAATCTAGGGGGAAAGAGATGCCGAAATTGTCGGCATCCGTGAAGAATTCCCTACCAAATCCGCTCCATTGTTTTTGAATGACTCCAACCGTGTGGTGGCCGTCGGCAGACATCACCTACACAAGAACCTCATTGTTCAACGCTTTCGCTACGCGAATTTTGTTTTCGGCTTTCAAAAAATTTGAAAAAATTCTGGGATACTTAGGATAAATGTATCTATAACTGCGGGTGTACGTTTTACTGCGATATTTTTTCCCTATGAGATTAAAATACGTAAAAATAAATGTGACCATAATTATATTAACACTAAATGAATTCCATATAAATGTTGAAATAACGAGCACTATCGAACGGTTCATTTTTGATAATACCGTAAAAAGTAAAAATTACATTGAATTAATTTAGTTTAAAATAATGTGATGTGAAATAACTGATAAACTCATTTTATTTTTAATTTTCACTTAGACCACTTTCATAATTATACTACTTTCAGAATTTGCATTATTCGGAAACATAGCTGCGCATGTAGCTATTTTCATAAAGCTGCGACATGCTGCCGAAGAATACAAATTACTCTTCGTAACATAAACTTTTGAGGGCGACTGCGGCCTAGATTGATCTTTTATCTAGCGGTTGTGACTACGAAAAAACCCCATATTTGCATTAACGAGAAATGAAAAGGCGCATTCCGCACCCTTGCAATTTTGGAAACGCGAGTCTACCGTAATAATAATTTAAGGATCTCCTGTTCTTTCCCTTTGAAAAGATACAAAAGTGAAATGTTCGCCTAGATTCTAAACATAAACGACCCAGTGTGCCCACGGAAGGTTAAGTAATTCCGCAGGGTCGGTCGCCGATGACCCTGGCGGTGTTCAACCATTCAGTATCACTTTCTTGGAAACGGAGTTTTCCAAATTGCATGCAAATTACCTTGAACGCTACTTCTACGCAACATCGAAGCCATGGCCCTTTGATGGTCAATACGGTATCTCCGGACGCGTTGCGAACCGAAAACGATGGCCGCCATAAACTCCAATCTTGCGACACCGAGCCCAACAATGTGTCACCGGAATAGACCTCCAGCTCCTAAATAAACAAATCACTCGTTAATATCACGAAAACAATCGAAAACACAGACTGTCCAAACAAACGACTCTCTAGGCTGGACATGTTTCGAACAATACGGCCGCAAGAAATCGTAGCCGACGACCAGTCGGTGCTGTTCAAAGAATAAGCGATCGTGACCGGGCTTCCCGATGGGACGACTAACATTTTCGTCGAAGATGATCGTCGCAGATGGTGCGCACGTGTGGAACTAAGTTCGCGCGCGTCATATGCGCGCCGCATGTTCGACAAAGCCGCTAACGGGAGGCGTTTTGCAAGAGCAATACTCGTTGATCGCCACAAATAAGGGGGACAATTACGCGACCCATGCGTCCTTCGTAAACCAATCAGGTTTGCTGTACCTATGCACAGCCGACTGGAAACCCATTTCTCGTGGCCAAAATTGAATTTTTCAAGTGTTACATCTTCAACAAATTTTGATATACAGGGTGATTCTGAGAACGGGGTAAGTAACTGCTCCTTTTTAAGTAAAAATAGGAAAAAATCATAAATACGTTCTAACTTCCTATGACATTTTTTATGTGGATGCACCGATACAAAGCAACTGTATATATTTTTGTAACATTTAAACGTATATCTTCAACTTTCAATACTTCCTAGAAAGATAATAAGAATTCGGCGTAGCTCGATGGACTTTCCTGCAACTGTATTCCGGTAAAGCGATAAATTCGTGCATCGAGCAGGATGCAGTGACTCACGAAAAGCTGACGCACACGTTTCTCAAAATGATATAGGTAGAAATTCGCAATTTCAAAACGAACATCGGAGAAATCTGTATCGTTGAAAACAAAAATAAGGGTCTTTATCTTGTGTAATTACAAAACAACGGTAAACTGTCGTTTTGTACGAGTGAATCAGAGCTTGAAATCGGAAATGTCTGCACAGTACTGCACACACATGCTAGTTACAACGGGTAACACTAGAGTTTTTGTTACCGTGATAAAAGCCGATGATAAATTGCAGGGAATTAAGGCGTTAACTTCGACGTACGAATTTATTGGTCGGTAGTTAGCATTTCCGGCACAATCGGTTCCCGTCAAGGACCCGGCTTTGTTTCTTCAGACAGAGCAAAAAGATGATATACATACCTGCAAACAGCAAGGACAGCAACAGCTGCTGCACCTGAATGGTCGAACCATTCGAAGGACTTCTCTTCTGGCACCGTCGATCACTTGAAATTCGCAGCTCCGATACGCGCCCAGACATAATCGTCCACATATCCCGGATTGCTCGGCAACGTAGTACACCGGCTCGCCCCTGACGTTCATCACGCTGTACTTGTTTTTCGTCTCGAACCCGACGAAAGCTGTTTTTCGCAAAAGCAGAAACTCGATCAATTTTCATTCTGAAGACTATACTGTTCAACGTCAATTTTACGTGTGATATTTGTGCTGAATGATTATGTAGACCTTCTCAAACACAACAGTGCGTTTCAAACAGAGCGAGATACCTTCATCGCACCGTTATTTTTCTATTTGAAGAATTAAGGGCCTGAAGCAAAATGAAGTAAAAATTTTTTGGACAATATTATTTTGAACATGCACTATTTTCGAGAAATGATTCAACCAAATGGAAATGACCTACGGAATGTAGAGCGGCTATGTTGACACAATCGAAATCATCTACGTTTGTAGAAGCAAGTAGCGTTTCAGACCCTAGATCTTTGGATCGATAGGTAAGCTCTTGAACTCGCTAAGCTAGTTCAAATTGTGCACTCTAGGTTTAATGGTTGGGTCGGCTACTGTGCTCTAACGACCTATTTGCGACTCCGTTACACTCGATTCAAATGAACGACACGAAGACGAAAATTGACGATAACGTTAGCGACTCGCACGAGCAACTAACCTTCGATCAGCTCGACTTTTTGATGGACGAAAAGATGGTCAAGGGCCATAAGGTACTCCAATCCGGGAGGACAATTCGTACTCGGTGGCAACCAACCACCTGAAATCAAATATACAAAATCAAACCAATGTAGTTAAACGTGACTGTTTATAGTGGAGCAGTGAGGAGAGAATAGCGGTGCACATACAAACAAAAATCACCGCACCGCTCGCCGCTCCACTATATTCCCGTACTTATTGTTAGTCGAGCAGTTTTCATCAAAAAGACAATTCCGGCGAATGATCCCTATCAAAATGTTTAACCCCTAGCACTCGAATGGCGACTCTATATATAAATTGCCATACTATTATTTAAAACAATAAAAGATGATCAAAGTTTTGTTACAATCTGAGAAGATCGAGCGAACGAGATCGTGCTCGACGAGATTTCGTGTATAAGGAGTGTATTGTGGCACCTCTTTTCCTCATCCGTGAGGAACCTGATGTAGCCCTTCTTCCGTTTCGAGCGGTACCTCTCCAGCGTGTCCCGAAACAGAGTGCGGAGTCGCCTCCGTACTTGTTGCACCTTTACCTTCCAGGAAGTCTCGTAATATTCGGACTCCATCGCGCACAAATCATTTTACTCTTGACTTCTCATTATTTCCGACGCGATCTCTCTGTGGTACTCGACAACGAGGCTTCAAACTGATTGTACACACAAAATTTCTCATAATATATTTCACTATTAATTGGTCAAGATTACCGGGATCAACGCCAAGCGAAAAATTCGAGATCGTCTGTGATTAATGAGTGATATTGTATGAAATTGTTTTCGAGCATATGTCACATGGCCGGAATTATTAGGATCGCCGGAATTGTGTCCTTTGGTATCGACAGCGTTCAATGCACTAAATTAAGAAACAGTTGTTTTGTCGTGCGATCCCTCGACTCGGCGAAACGATAAAACTTATGTACTTTTCCTGGGACACATTTACTTCCTCGGCCTGCTCCGCTTCACGTCGTTATCTTCGTAGATAAAGAAAACAATAAATACTTCTCCGTGCGATGAAGATTTTCCAACTGTTCGGTAGGGAGTATTTAGAATTTAGAGCAACCCACACTGTCCTCGTGTTTTCTCTTACGTTACGTTTGTATCGTGCATACGCCGCGACGATTGATGGAAAATCATTTAATTTCTTCTACGGGAACTCGATTATCTGTTCAACTAGCCGATCAAAACAATCGTAATCCTGCATGATATCGATAAAAGAGCGATATCTTCGGTACATAAATACCCATTCTCCGATTAGTAATTCGCTGTTCGTTCAATTACAGTTATTCGTACACGAGATAAACTCCGACGACATTCGAGGCAAACGATTAAAAACATTATCTTATCTATTCGGACGAATTTAGATGTGTGTGACTCGCAAAAATTACCTTACTTCGATCAAGTATCGTAGTCCTAATCGAACTGTAATTTTTGCAAAAACGAAGGTCTGCCGTACAACATGATTGCAGCCCTTCGACAGCAGCGAATTGCGAATCCGCCGACGCACGTCCGGCTGGCCGCGTCGCGTCGTTTCGCAGATTGGCCGGAATATTATTTAATCTTCGTACACCGTTGATTAACCATGAATCACCTCAACGTGCAACCGACCTAGTCCCCTCGATCTCTGTACGCCATTATGCCAACGTTTTCTCGAAATTAAGACGCATAGACCTTCTCCGACACACGCTGCATCAAAACAACGGGAGTATATTACGTAAAAAATTATGTGATAACGAGGTGTAAACGCAATATGCAAATTTAACCTTTTGCACCACGAGCAATTAGGCCACACGTTGCTGGACGACGTTAACGTGGGCGATTCAGCCTCTAGAGTGCAAACGGTTAAAAGTGAACTATACTAATCGCATTCGCGGTTCTATCGGAGAGTTTCTGCTTATGTTTAACTAGAGTTCCATGGTTGATAGTCCACGCAACACGTCCCTCCTCGGTGAAACAGGATTTCTAGCGATCCAAGAGAGAATTGAACGATAGAAGAAGGCCTGAAGAGATTCCACCTCCGTATAGGAGGGTTCATTTATCAGGACAATAACGTAACATTACCGGACAATCGTCCAGCAACTCTGACCCTGTCCACGAGTTTTCTTATTCGCTCGTTACATGTACAGTGTACAGGCAGACTCGTATATCTGGAGACGTAACACTCATGGAGCTCCGATAGGCTCACTATTTATTTCCCAACGCGAGAAGTGTGGACTCGGTTATGAAAAACACAATTGTTTCTTCTCGCACATTTGAATGGTCACTCTAATCGTTCATCTCCTCGTGCAATGGGTCGATTCGTTCAATTCGGTTCTGTTTATCATCCGGAGAATCAACTCATCCCTCCAGTTCGTTTGTCTGCTCTTCCGATGGAATTCCCACGTTCCAAAGAATATTGACGATCGTGCAGCGTTGAAGAAGAATTCGATCGCTTTTGTTAGTCCATGGATCGAGAAGTTCGCGATGGCACGGTTACGGTGGTATCAAGATCACAGAGAAAGGTAAATTCCGGGCATCAACCGATCGGTTAATGTTAATTGTTCTCTGCACTAAAATCCCCAAAGAAAGAAGGCTGCGGGCCCTCGGTTAAAGGGGCCCACCGTTCGCACGGAATGGCGCGGGTGTATTTACTGCCGATAAGAGGGCGAGCTGAGCCAACGGGAACACGAAACTGGATGTCACTTATCCCGCATACATGACGCTTCCATCAACGAAGACGACTATTATCTACTTACAGTACTTACTGATCGTCACTTGGCAAACAGCGAGACTGTATCGTGGCTCGTTTACGACCTCTTTTCTCTTGCACTGCGGACCCCGATAATGCTAGTCAACTG
Organism: Lasioglossum marginatum; assembly: GCA_028455795.1. NCBI lineage: Eukaryota > Metazoa > Arthropoda > Insecta > Hymenoptera > Halictidae > Lasioglossum > Lasioglossum marginatum. Next base: position 10,553,260 of record CM052265.1, on the reverse strand, counting down.
ATAAACTCGGACTCGAGGTAACTGCCCCGAACATCCACCAATATTCGGGAACGTTTAGCCTACTAACCCTCATTTCAGCCGAATCGAGCACTTATTGGTAGCTGTTTCTACAGGAATTATAATTGCAAAGTAATCCGATCACGGCGGCGTGTTTGTTTGTAATTCTAATATTTCTATTAAATTGCAATTGATAGGTGTAGAAATCACTTCGCTTGCAAACAAGCCAGATACGTTGAAACCTTGAGAATAATTCCCATATCCTTCATTTTACAACTGATAAAGTCACTAACAAATTTCATTCTAATACAATGATTCATTGTGAGGGCTAAGAATGAATTTGTACACCTAATACAAAGCACAACGCAAATTAATCGAAAGATAACCAATTTTCCTGGTGATAAGAGGAGGAAGATACCACGTGAACATTTCAAACACGAAAGATTGTTATCGGTAGATTGTTTATTTTATATATTTATAATAAAAATGGGTACTTCAAACAAGAGAAGAACTAAAATCATTGAAGAATAACGATATACCGTTTTCAAGGTCAAATTGTTCAAGGTCAGCCTTATATCTCTCGCCAGGCGGTTACCTTTCATTTTTCTTTTTAAAGACGCAAACAGTGTCTAGTCGGCAAGGATGCGATTGTTTAAAAATACGATCCAAACGAAATCTGATACGAGGCGATAAGCGCGACGTAAACATGATTTTTATTGCGTGCTCTGTAACTACGAGACAGTGATTCGAAACGATAAACATTCAGATAACATTCTCATAGCGAACGTACAATGCATAAAAACCATCGGTAAAGCAAGAATTCATCGAGGAATGACATACAAAATAATTTCAAGAAAATGAAAACAGTACAATTTCAATTCGTGGATCTTACAGACCTAATCCCGTACACTGAAAGGTCAATGAAATCTTTTGCATCAATGTTTTACCTTGTGATAAAATCGGCATATCAGGCTGTTGCTTCAACATACCGGATGGTTGCATCGGCATACCAGGTGGCTGCATCGGCATACCGGGTGGCTGCATCGGCATACCGGGCTGAGGCATCGCGAACCCGCCAGGCGCCGGTGCAGTTGCAATCGGTTGCATTGGCGAATATGGCGGCGGGGGTGGTTGCGACGCATACGGGGAAGCCATATTTCACCTGAATTTCGAAGAAATTTCACTTGAAAAAATTCAAATATACCAATACAGAGCATTAATTTTATATTATCTACAAATAACACCTTTACAAATAAAGTATTTTTAAGTGTTTGTAAAAAACGAATCGAATGTAAATTAATCGTTGATAAATTCAAGATTTTATTTACATCAAATACTTATTTCAAAGTAATTATCAATTCATTAACTTTGTAATGTATGTAAACGGTATGTAGATATATGTATATTCATTGTGGCCATTTTCTGATTAATAAATTTTAAAAATGAAAGTACATATTTAATGACACCGTTCGCATGTATCTAAGTAAATATACAATTTAATCCAAATAAATAAATAATTAATTTGAAATATTCTTAATGGGTGAAATTGATTTGCAATGGGTTGAATTTGACTTGCGAAAGGGTGAATTTGGAGTACAAAACCTATACCACAATTATTTTCTTATTCTTCAAACTGCATAGAATCGAAATTACTAATTAACCTCCATTGGCACATTCCCAATGTCACTGACAAGGACTAAGAACATATTTGACATTGTACGATGCAATTGCCATGATTGTTTGATTACCATTAATTTTTACCATCAAACAATGACAGTCGAAAACAAAAATTGAACTTGCGGTACTTGACAGTTGATTACTTGGAACCGTTACTCTTTCCCCTTGTTTGTGCGTTGTTTTGATATTTAGGTTATGTTTACATAACCGCTCGGTCGGTAATGTTCGGCGTACAGACAGCATCGTTACGGACGGAGTAGTCACGGTGGTAATTAGTTACAAGAAGGATCACATGATGACACGAAATTCCTTCTCGTGTAGGATTGGCGGAACGAGCAAGGTTAAAAGACACACTATGCACAACGTGGAGTGACCTTTCCACTCGGCGGTCGGAAGACGAGAGAGCGAGCGGTAGGCTCGGCGCGCCAACGGCGATGCCGAACCCCCACTCCAGACCATAAAGAGGAGGGGGAACAACGTTCTCCACAGCCCCCCCCCCCCCCCCCCGAGTGCAAACGAACTTTATTAACAATATATTCATATAACAATATTTACAAAATATACAACGATGCACCATGTGCAAAAATGTGGGCGCGAAATGCGCGGCTCACAACAGACTCCAACTAAACCGAAAATATCGGACGCATCTGTCACAGCCCTCAGCTCAGCTCCCAAGCGCGGATGCACCAACAAGATCGCCTTTGCAAGGGCTTCCTTGATCTCCCTCGTGTCGTTTTTCTTAGAGTCATGAAGAAACTCATTCAAGGGCGCCTGAAGATGCGCAGCACGAGGGATGTTACGACGATAAAAGTTCACCATGCCGAGGAATCGGCGCAGGTCCACGACCCGTTTTGGCTCGGGGAAGTTAACAATTGCCTCGATCTTAGAAACCAACGGCTTAATACCCGAGGAATTGATTGCGAAACCGAGGAATTCAATTTCGGCAACGCTGAACACACATTTGCTCGGATTGACACGTAAATGATGCTCGCTGAAGAACTATGCGTAGATGTTCAGTATGCTCCTCCTCTGAACTCGACGCAATAAGAATATCGTCGATATATGCAAAAACAAAATCGAGATCACTGAGGACTCTATTCAAAAATCTCTGAAAGGACTGACTGGCATTCTTGAGACCAAAGGTCATGAACAGTCGATGACATGAACATACTGCCGTCTTTTCTACGTCCTCAGGAACCATAGGGACCTGATTATAGGCCTTGAACAAATCAAGAGACGAAAATATCGTCTTACCATGAAGGTTTACAGAGAAGTCGTGAATATGGGGAATCGGATATTTATCCGGAATGGTCTTACTATTCAACCCTCTATAGTCTCCACATATACGCCATGTGCCATCCTTCTTCATGAAGAAGGTCCATGGGCTAGAAGAAGGACGACAAATACCCGCCTCGACCAGCGACTTGAATTCGCTTTTGGCGGCCTTAAGCTTCTCTGGGTTTAGGCGACGGGACCTCTCAGACACCGGAGGACCGGTAGTCAAAATGTGGTGAAACACATTTGCGGACTTCAACGGTGCTATCAACGATGCACCAAACACGTCCGGAAACTCTGCTATGATCTACGCGAACCGCGAAGGGGGTAAGATCGAGCCTATGCAACTGCTCGGAACAGAGCGCGGGGTAGTAACCGCATATATATTCGTATTCGAATCGATCAACCGATTCGAACGGAGATCGACCAACAAACCGTAATGTTTCAGGAAGTCGGCTCCAATGATTGGGTGAGGTACCGTAGCGATACAAAAATTCCATTTAAAAGGACGCCGCAAACCTAAATCTAGCGTGCGTTTCGCTTCGTTTCGATTTGCCGTATGTATCTATAGCCGTGTCATTGGCTGCGACAAGCTTGAATCCAGTCGGTTTACCACGAATTATCGGGTTCGCCGGGACCAGCGAAATGTCCGCGCCAGTATCAATAAGGAACGACGTTCCAGTGACACGATCACGAATATGGAGACGGGAAGAAACGCGAGAACCTCCAGCGCTCGTCTCAGGGGCTCGTCTAGTTTCCCGACTTGAATGACGCAAACTTGTCCCACCACTCTTTGCATGATTTCGGGCTATCCGGGAACTTTCGATGTGCATAGCACAATTTGGGGCCGCGCGAAGAGTCGCTCGACCTCGAACGGCCTCCCGGTGAGGAACGCACGCGACGCGTGGAGTTCGCGAAACGATCTCGTTGCCGCTGCAACTTGGCAACATCCGCCCGCAGTTTGGCCAATTCCTAATCATACTCTCAACCGAGTCCGACGGCGGCGATCGCTGTTCAATCGCAGAAATGCCGTGGTCAGAGGGACCCGCTGATTCGGCGATCTTGTCCGCGATGCCCGCTAACATCTCGAGATCGTCCAGACCTGTCGAAGCGAGAATCGCCCTATGGCCCGCGGGGAGGTGCTCCATGAACACACTCCGAATGACGGCGTCGTCGCACTAGCCGTCATTCAAGTTACGCAACCGATTTAACACGAGGGAAGATTTGCCATCGGACAAAACCTGTCCTTTCAACAATTTGCGCAGGTTCGCTTCCGGAAACGGACCAAAAGTCGCGATAACGCGCTGCTTAATCCGCTCGTAAATGTCCAACGGACGCGGTGTCGCCAATATCAAATCGCGAACCGACGCGGCCACCTTATAACCGAGAACCGCTAAGACCGAATCGGCCTTCGTAAATTCGGAGGTAATGTTCGCTGAACGCAAGGTACCCTCCGCCTGCGCAAACCATAGCGCTGGGTCACTGCGATAAAATGGCGGAATCTTCGGAACACGGTAGCTATCTACGCGGCCCGCTCTCGGAACGCTGCTATCCGGAACAGGATTTGGATCCGTCATGATGCTAAACAAGTGTCACCGAAAAATAAACACAAATCGCGTGGAACAACAGCCGAATCGACCAAATCAACCGCTACTACGCAAGAACGCGCGAAAACAATATGGCGGTAAGAACTACGTCACTGCGCGGAGACCTTAAACCATATATACCTATAGACCCGGCATAGGTATAGTATGTATATAGGAAAACCGAGAATGCAGCTCGGCAAAGATAAAGTACAATGTGACGTCAAAAGATAAGTCTTAAGATAATTTCAAAATGGCTGACACGGCAACCTTAGACCATATATACTACTGTAATACCTTAATAAAACATATAGAATAAACACCTGTATCTCAAATACAGTTTATAATTGATTATTTCATGATACAATGCCAAATTCTTTGAAATTATCCTGTCCATTCTTTCCGTATACTATAAACCAAGCTGAGGCACTATCGATGAGCATAGCTTATACATCTTTTGAAAATGTGACGTCACAGTGTACTTTATCTTTGCCGAGGGGAAAATTATCTGTGCCGGGTCTATAGATATATATGGTCTAAGGCGGAAACGAATGCATCTGAGCACTAACCAAAATGGCGGCTAAACGACGCTAACGCAAAAGAACACGCGCGAGCGTCACTGTGCAACTGACAAATCCAACATGGCGGTCAGAAACTACGCGAAAGCGCGGGAAACGACGCACAGCGGTGCAACAAAATGGCGGCTAATCGACGCTAACGCGAAAGAAAACGCGCGCGTGCAACCGCGAGACAACGCCTCGCCGCAACACTCTCAAAACGCACAACACAAAACACGCGAGACCCACGCTCACGGACACTAACACGCACAGAAACACAGGCAACCGGAAAGCGGTGGAATCACGCCGTCGTCAGGGAACCGCCTCGTTGAATACCGGCGATCTCGAACCTCGTGTCTCCAACGGAGACGCCGACGCGCCG
>CM052265.1:10530030-10547289 GCA_028455795.1 Lasioglossum marginatum | reverse complement strand
GGCATATAAAATTGTTTAAACTAACATATAAATAATCTGTATTATTTTTTAAATAGATTATATTTAAATAAAGTACAAAAACCTCCAAATTGAATAATAATTATTAATATGCATTTTCCTATTTGCAGAGTCATCGCTGCCTGCCAAAGGGTCAATATCTTCTCCACCGGCATTTGCTTAGTTAATTGTTATTGGATTCCTATCAATAGTTGCTATGTATTATAATAATTATTTATTTATTTGTTTTATAATATTTGAATTATATTTGTCAATGTATTATAATATTTGTTTGTGTGTGTGTAATAAATGATTTTTTGATTAATTGTTTTGTTTCGCCTTTCTTTTATTTCCCATTCCATAGTTAAATTCCAACTTCCTAACTAAACATATAATTTCTCCAAGTCCTAAGGAATTGTAAATAGTACCTTATACATTTTCTAGTTTGTTGGAAGTAGAGCTAAAATGTTGTTCGATCTTTTTTGTTTAGTATAATGTGTCTACTTCTGTAATCCTTCCATTTATTTGACCTTATTAAATAATTATTTTCTGTAGTTATTTTAATACATGATATTTTCTTAATTTCATGAAAGAGAGAGAGAGACTGAACTTGGAGAACATATTCAGATAAAAATTGTTTATAATATAATACGGGTGTTGCGAATCAATCAATATAAACTTTTTATTCTGATCAAGGCCAAAAATGATGTTGTCCGGACTGAGAGTCACTGAGAGTCGATGTAGGTTCTTATCCGGAGTGCGAGTTGATGTAGGTTCTTGTCCGGAGTGCGAGTTGACGTAGCTTTTTGTCCGGACTGCGAGTTGATGTGCAGCCAATAGTGGCACAGCCAAAACCCGGGCGTGAGCACTCTCATTTACTCTCTGTTAATATCTTTATTGCTATTAAGAGTAACAACAAAAATATAAACGGCTTGAATCCAGTCGGATCCATTAGTCACATATGCATGCGTAATTTATATCTATATATAAATCTCTATAATATCTATATCTAAATATCTATATCTATAAATATCTATATCTAAATGACAAATAAACTTTATATGTATATACATTCTGCATTTTTTGAATCCCCTCTTCGTCTGGTGGTTTTACATATACACACAATGCTGCCGAATAATGCAAATTACGCCTCGTAAACCAAAAAGATAGGACTTTTGTGGGAGATAGCGCCCTAGATCGATCTTTTATCGATTTATATCTCGCGTTTTTGACTACTGAAAAACCCCGTGTTATTTGTATTATCAAGAATTGAGAACGCGAATCCCGCAATTCTGGAAACGGGCAGAATCCCGGCCCGACCGGTCTGAATTCTTATGCGCACATAGCGGCCCTTGGCAGGCCTGGTTTACTGGGATAAAAATGAAGATAACACGAAGTATTCGTGTTATCATGAATACTTCGAAAACCAATGTTAACAAATATTACATTCTAAATTATAATAAATAGATTTCCAATTTTTAGACATTGACACGAAATAATAATATCAAATACATCCCGCTTGCTTATACAATTAATTTAAAGGGACAGTCGAACGAGCGACATCAAAGGTGCCGCTAAGGAGTGTCGCTTCTTGTTGTATCCCTACTCTTTGCCATTAGGAGAGTCGCTTTTGAATGTTTTGAAATACGAACGCGACGCGACATGCTTGATGCTTGCTCAACTGCTCAATAGTAGGGAAACCGTCCGAATGAGAGAATCGAACTAGTAGATATTAAGAGAAAATATTGTATGTGTGAATTGGTAAGTTTTTACAGTCCAATTTTTAAACTATGTTATATATTTCATTTTGTTCCTAAGAATACAAAAACTTAATAATTGAAAAATGTTTGGAATTAATAACACGGTTAGTAAAATGTATGTACACATCATAGTTAAATAATGAAATTTTGTTACCGAATATCACATATTCGCGCACACATTAAAGGTATCCAGTAACAAAATAATATTAACCCAACTAGATATGAAACTTTATTTATAGTAATAGAACCTATTAACACGCGCCATAAATAAGAGGACAGGTTCGAATTTTGGTGGAAATGTCACATCCCATAGATTTTATTGACCTAACGATTGATTCGCCAGCGAATAAAACATTGCAATTACAAAGATTTGTTTCGAAACAACAATCACAACATGGAGATAGTCCTGTGTATGTAGAGTTCTAAAATTATCAAGAAATTATTCTACCAGTTTTATATATATTCGTGTAGTATTAATAAAATGTTTGTATTTAGATATATTCCATCTGATAGACCATGCAATATGGAATCAACGGAGATAATAGACTTAAGTAATCTGCCTGAAAATACTACGATTCATCATAAAAGCGACTGTGAACAAAGAAAAAGTGTATTATTTTGTCCAATATGTTATGACGAATTATCTTCTGATAGACTTCCAATGAGTACAGCATGTGGACATGTATTTTGTAAAATTTGTTTAACAAAAGCGATAAGTACATCAAAGCACTGTCCGATGTGCAACAGACCTGCCAAATTGAAATTGTGTCGTCGTATATATTTTTAATTATATTTTTACATATTTACTTGATTGGTTAGTTTTCTGTTAAAAATAGTGGTCTGAGCTAAATAGTTATTAAGTTTCTTTCTTACTTATGTTGTTTAAAGTTATCAGGACACTTCAATTTTAAATCCAGAAAGATTAAGTAAATATTTCTTCCACACTGCTAATGAATCAATAAACAGTGATCTTGGCATTCTAATGCCACCTTCAAGTGTCCTATAAGCATTTAATGTCAGATTCGAATTCAGATACGTGTAATTTTTGTAATTTCTTGTACTGTGTGTTTTAAATTATTCTAATTGTGTGTATTGTTGTTAAAAGCAATTAATATTGCAATATGTGCACAAACAAAGATAGTAAAATGAGATATTTCCTTGGTGGAAGTGCAGTTGGAATAGCTGGTAAATATTTGAAATTTTTATTTTAGTTGTATTATTTATCATACTGTATTGATCTGTTAAATACTATTGTTTGCATTTATAGCAGGTTTCCTAATTGGAAAAATGATTAAAAATACATCCGAGGTACAAGCTCAAACTTCAAGTAAGTTTCTTATAATATTTTTCATCGAGTAGAGAAAGATATTTGCTACTAAGAATAATATTTACTATTATTTACAGGGACAGGACCTATTAATAATGAAAAAATAATGAAATATTCTCAGGATGATAATATTCATAACTTATCTCGTCTTAATAATGTTCATTCTGGTGTAAGAACCCATCCTGGTCATGTACATTCTAAAAGCAGTTTGCAATATGAAAATATGATCTGGAAAGACGAGTCAAAAGTATCTAATACTTCTTTGACAAAGATGGATAATCCTCTAGCAAATAATATGAATGATTTGGCATTGAAAGAGAAACCTAACAAGTTAGAGCGGAAAGAATTTTACGGTAATGTTACAAGATTTCATAACACAAGCATAGAAGACAACGCTAAAATTGAAGATTTATCGAAAGTAATAAACATTAAACGTACAGCTAATACCAACGAGAAAAAGTTATTAAAACGTTCAAACCATTGTACAAATGCAGAATTAAGTGATATATTGAACAGTTCATTTAATGGTGATCTTGAAAGTTTGGTAACCGATGAAAATGTATCAGAAGATAGTATAGATAATAATGAAAAGGAGAACAGATATTTACATAATTTCTTTTGAATTTTCATAAAATTAGAGTTTCAATAAAAGTCATACTATTATTATGTATATTCTATGTATCATTATATTAAATTTGTATACAAGAGTTTATTTTTTATTTTTTAAACATATGTGAATAAATATATTTTCCATGTAAAATACATTTTAAAGCGAATTAAATACATTTACGAAACATTAAGTAATAAATAGTTTATTTCATACCTATATATGTTTGATGGTTATTTATAGACTGCGGATCTTTATGCATTTATAGAAAAATTGAGTTAGATGAAATTGAAAATTGTTGAAAAATTTTCAAAATTGAAGATGTCAATATGTTATTTTTCCTCTATTAAGTGAAAAAATAACATTCAATTTAGCTTTTACTTCTATGTCTTATATTTTTGTATTGAATATTTAAAACTTAAGAGATATGAAGTAAAAAGTTCTTTTATAAGTATTTTAAGAAGAAACTCTCTCTCTCTCTCTCTCTCTCTCTCTCTCTCTCTCTCTCTCTCTGTTACAAGTACATATCTCCATTTCAAATTTTATTTATCCGTGAATTCAATGTCATATCCAAACTTCTGATTGGTTGAATATGTGCGCACACCACGCCTACATTCTACGTTATGGCGGCGTATCACAGAAATGAAGTACACAATCTGTTATGAAGAAAGGACTGTGCTTTGCAATGAAGTCGATACGCGTAATAATTTTGAATGGTAATGCAGTTAACAGCGCGCGTTTAAAACGTGAACGATGATAAATCAGAACCAATTCGTAAATTCTTCGAACGTCAGATGGTGCCAGTTAATTAATTTACTGCAGTGAATTCAAGTTCTCTATATTGTGTCATTGACTCGAGACGAAGTGTCAAAATCGTTCGAGCTCGCCTTGACTTGTGTTAGATGAAACTTGATCGAAATAGAACTACTGGAAATTTGTTTTATGAAACTTGGCCGAGCCGAAATCGGCCTATTTATTCTCAAGCAAAAAACTGTTATTGCATCAACTACAATTTTACATGGAAATGAAAAGATGTATGTGACGCCAGAGCTTATGTTTTCTTTTTGTTAAATCCTTTCAGTGTGTTAAATTTATATGCAGTGATTTTAGCAGAATTCTACAGATCGCTACGCTACCCACAATTGTTTGTTAATTTTTGAATGTTACACTGATTACACTGATTGTTTTTTGAACTTTATAAAATTGATCGAACAACTGATTTATTTAACACATTTTTTGTAACTCTGTATGCGATTTTACTTATTTGTATTATATATTGGTGTCAATTCTTGATTAATATCAACGGAAAACTTATTTATTGTTTTATATTACGAATCTTATTATTGTGAACAGGCATGCTTTGTCAATAAATATTTATGTTATTTATCTTGGTTTATTCATCATTTCTTGACTGTATTCTATTTTCTTTTTTTATTATTATATATGGAGAAAATTATGATAACATTATGTTTCGTATCATTATTGTTAAGGTAGCATAGTTTTTATATAATACTTTGTATAATTTAATACAATTGCAGGTTATTAGATGTTCGCGGTGAATGTTAAATATGATGGTGAAAGATCTCTATATATAACTAACTACCGATATTTGCTTAATCATGATATCAATGAGAATAAATTATCGAACACTCGTCAGAATGTGTTTCCCTAACATTTATCATTGATCGCATCTTTGCTGAGGTTGGGGAGTGATGCCGGTTCATCAGATCAATGTTAATCCGCCTGATTGGCAACCACCTCTGTCGCTTGGTCCTTCCAATAATAATAGTCCTGCAGCTGATGAAAACTTACCAGAATGGACTTCAAGGGTAAACAGTAAACGGATACATTTTTGATTCTATACTATTTTTATCTTTTAATAAAAAAAGAACTATTCAAAAGAAATATATTTAATGGAACATTGGTTTAACAGGAATCAACATACGCAACAGTAGTTACAGTCATACCAGATCATTGTCACTCATCCGTGAGCACGTTGTCCTCCAGTAATCATGATATTTGTAGGTGAGTAATGCTTTTCAGACGAAGAATATTCCTCTTTATAATGAAGAGTATTTTCTTTTATTGGTTAATATGTATTGCTGTAGTAGTTCTATTTTATGTTAATATTACATATTTTTCCATATATATATGAAATCTCATTCCATATATTCATGAAATCTCAGTATTTTTTCTTTCATTTTACAATTCAGACAAAACTTTCAATATTTCTTGGTACGTATAATATGTACCAAGCATAACTTTTTTTCTTGCATTATAGAATATGTCACTGCGAAGGTGAAGAAGGTGCTCCTCTGTTAGCACCATGTTACTGCAGCGGTAGTTTACGTTATGTACATCAAACTTGCCTTCAAGAATGGATAAAAGCTTCTGATACACGTGCTTGCGAACTATGCAAATTCACATTTATTATGCATTCTAAAACAAAACCATTTTGTGAGGTATTAGTTTTTTACTTATATATATATATTTATTATTAAGTTTCTGATAATCTTTCGTTTTGACTATTGCAACGAAGAATTATGTCTTAATATATTCTATAATTAAAGAAAACAATATGTAACATTAATTAACCCTTTTTCAGTGGGAGAAACTAGAAATGTCAGCGTTAGAAGTTCGTAAATTATGGTTTACAGTTGTTTTCCATACAGTGGCTACACTTTGTGTGGCTTGGTCTTTATATGTACTTGTAGAACGATCTGTGGAAGAAGCCTTACGTGGATACGTAGACTGGTCTTTTTGGACTAAATTGATAGTTCTTGTAATTGGTTCTACAGGCGTTCTAGTTTTTATGTTTATTCAATGTAAATCATACATTATACTATATAGAAAATGGCGAGCATTTAACAGGTGAATGAATACGGTGGTACAGCCTTAGCGAAATACAATATATTATAGTTAGAACTTTAATATTTTTTATCCGATATACTAATGGATAATATTTTCTAGGGAAATATTCATTCAAAATGCTCCTGAAAAAGTGGTGCTTCCTCCTTCACCTACAGACTCTTTGCCTCTAAAGGAGCTCGGTCATACCATATTACCCTGTAATATAGATCCTGCATGTGCCTCGCAGATGGTAAAACCAGATTCTGACGCGACTCCGCAAAGGCACGAAACTCACATGAAACTTTACGTATTCGATAAATTGTCCTCACTGGAAGACAATATGTAACATGATTGAGGTAATATGGATGACTGCTAATTGTGTATCGATAATTAGCGAAATTGTATTACAAGCGTCAGCATATGTCTAGAATGTGTCCTAATTCTGGACGAATATACAATTTCGAAAAATCGAAGTTTCTATTTCGAAACTCGCAAATGTCCACCCTTATGGAGCATCTTAATCTGAAACTTAGTACTTCAGTGCTTACATTGACAATGGGATAGCTGAAAGTGTTCAGTCATCGAGCCAGCACTTTCTCAGACATTTGTGTACATAATTATTGTATCTGTGATGTTATTAAATAAACTTTACCATATTTAACAATATATCCAATAATATTAGTGTAATTATTTGAAATTCTTTAGTTCCCTTTCCAGAGATAATGACCCGTTAGCATATAAAATTCATTATCGCTTTTTCAATAAATGTTTCTATGATAGAAAATTTATTAATTTTTCACCTTAATTTTTACTTACATTTTAGTGAAAAACAATACCTATTCATTTTATTTTGCTTTAATATGAAAAGAGAGCCAATTCGTTAATATTTATGTAGTCTAAATATTATATCCGGAATTTCTTAAATCGCAATACACATGAAAAAGTTATAGTTACACAAATAGCCAACATTAATGTTTCTTTTTTTACTATTTACAACTGTAATATAATTTTCTAACTGTTGATATTTAAGTAATAAGTATATTTTTAAATATTTTTTATATCTGATGGTATATACTATGTTTCCTATTTTTCTGGGATTATAACACACCATTTTGTAGATGGCAGCACTATTCTTCCGGAATACAGTTACTGGACGTTGAGGCAAACGTGCTGGTGTTGGGTGTTGTAACGGCAGCGTCAGTTCGTCGAAGTTGTGTTTAGAGGTAAGTTCGACTGTTTATAATCCATCATTAATTATTCATTGAGGATCAATCCATTTCGAAAATATATTTAATTGCGTGCGAAATATACTGAAGTATCGATACAAATTAATATTTTCGCTTTTGACTGTATTACATTGTTAAAAATGAATGGTGCGCAAGTGTTTATTTAATAGACGTGCAACGTTATACACTGCATGCTCACATTTTCGATTTATACATAATAGAAGTTGTTGTTGTACGTTTATATATATTTTCCGCGTTGAAATTTACGAATCAAATCTATAGTAGCAAAGCGAAATTGTTAGTATTTCAATTATTTCAGTAGATACGCTTTTTCTTGCGGCAAACAACATAGCGTCACTAAAATGGCGGTTACGTTACGTGTACAGTTCCTACAAAAATCGTTACCGTTACAAGCAGGCGCTTTGGTAATTTCTTTCGCGTCCTCGGAGAAATTTTGGAATTATAACAGAAAAGTATACGAATGATTAGTTCTCGTGTTAATATTTTAGTAAAGTTACTTTCGTTGTTCGAAAATTTAGAGAATATTTCATACATGTAGTATACATTATATACTACAAATTTTATTAATGCACATAAATTTTATAACGTATTTTATTATACTAAAATTGTAGAATGTTGATTTCGTTAAAAAAATAAGTGAAATTGTTAAGAAAATTCTATTTTTATTGTACAATATTTTTATATATATATATTTAATTTTTATAACACTATTCTAAAACCTACAGGTACAACCTGATATACACATACATATAAAAATGGCGGACAATGATGATCTTTTGGATTATGAAGATGAAGAACAAACTGAACAAGTAGTTGATGGAAGTGGGGATATACCCACTAAGAAAGAAGTTAAAGGCACATACGTATCTATTCACAGTAGTGGATTTAGAGATTTTCTTCTTAAACCGGAAATATTACGTGCAATTGTTGATTGTGGTTTTGAACATCCTTCTGAAGGTAAACTATATTCAAGACTATAACAAAATATTACATCTTATTCAAAATGAAGATAACATAAATATATATCGTCACTATTAAATATACAGTCGAACCTCGGTAACTAGAATCTCAAAGAAAGAACTAAAATTTTCGAGTTATAGAGGTTTCGTCTTATCGAAGTCTTCGAGTAAGAGAGGTTTACCCTACAAACATTTAACTTACAGGGGATTTGTACAAGACTTAATAATTTGTTGATTGTAATAGTTTTAAAGAAAGAAAAGTTCAATTTTTGGAGAGAAGTTGTTTATTATGTACTTATAGTAAATATAATCGACTAGCCTCTTACATATTACTATCACATATTAAAGAAATCTGTAATTTTAATCTGCGTTAATGTCAAATCAACGGTAATCAAAGCAGAGAATATACTTTCTTCAATATTATCGCATCTTTTTACGAAACTTCGTAAAATATTTACTGCTGTTTTGGCTTGTTTAGCTTTCACACTTGTAGAAAATAATTCGAGTTAAAGGAATTTTTATTTCGATTTATAGAGGTTTTTAAAGTGCAGCGGAAGGGAATTAACAAAATTTTCATCTTCTAGAGGTTTTCGAGTTATCGAAGTTTGACTGTACAAATATTGCTTATGTACTTAATTTACCGAGACAGGTGTACTATATACAGTTGTTTAAAAAGTATGGAAGAAGTTAGTTTTAAAGAAAAAGAAGGTTTTTAATCTACTGTTAGTCCTTTGCACTATAACATCGAGTTGGACTCGAGATGAAGATTTCAAACAGGATCATCTAAATATGTATATTATTTATTTCTTTGAAATCGAAATCAAATTCTATGTTATTTATTTCTTTGAAATCGAAATCAAATTCTATGTTATTTATATGTTGTTGTCAACATATAGCCATTGGAGAATACGTAGTCATACAAGGAATACAATCATCCTTCTTCTTCTAAGAAATTATGAATAAGAAGTTCTAATCACTGCAATCGTAAAATAAATCATAGTACAAAAGGTTAACTATATTACACAAAGACTTGTTTATTTATATGTTGATAAATAAAATGATGATAGTAGATAGGGACAACTGATTCAATATGAATGAGATATGTCTTATAATGCAACTGATATTTAATTACAAAAAGACATAGTATTTTATTTAAAAGAGAATCCAGTTAATCGAACATAAAAATTATTTGCAGTGCAACATGAGTGCATTCCACAAGCAGTGCTTGGTATGGATATATTGTGCCAAGCAAAATCTGGTATGGGAAAGACTGCAGTATTTGTATTAGCAACATTGCAACAATTGGAGTTAACAGAGAATCAAGTTTATGTTCTTGTTATGTGCCACACAAGAGAACTCGCTTTCCAAATTAGCAAAGAATATGAAAGATTTAGCAAATACATGCCTCACGTAAAGGTAAGCTATATATATACATACATACACACATAAACCGTGTATATCTCGTAACACGACGACTTCAAATAACTCGCAAGTTATTTATCGTACGAAACAATTTTTCAAACAAAAGTTGGATGGTTTCCAAGTGGTCGTATTCTGTTGTAATGTGTTTCTTGTTACTTCGGTTTTTTATCGAAATACGAAGGTCACCTTCGTATCTCGATAGAAAAGCAAATTAACAAAAACCAGATTATAGCATTGTATGTTTCCTGGCCAATCGTGCAACATTTGTTTGAAAAATTTGTAGTAGTTATGTTATGAGATTGATTCTGTATATGACGGTATGTTGGTTAAGTTAATATTAACAAATCTTCACATGATGAAAACTCTATCATAGCAAATAATGATGACATCTTCATTACTACCATCCACCACTGACGAAGATTTTTATATTAACTATGCTGACAAGAGCGTATTTGAAAATGCCGCACTTGTGCAATGCAATATCTGTTTTCTGCAATTATAGGTAGGAGTATTTTTCGGTGGTTTGCCAATTCAAAAGGATGAAGAAGTTTTGAAGAACACATGTCCTCATATTGTCGTGGGAACTCCGGGTCGTATCCTCGCCCTTGTACGAAACAAGAAATTGAACTTGAAACATCTGAAACATTTTATACTTGACGAGTGTGATAAAATGCTTGAACTCCTAGGTAATTATAAGCTTTCTACACTCTCCAGTTTGATTATCATATCTTGTAACTGTAGAAAAGCTCTTATTAAATAAATGTGTTAATTTTCCTTTACAGATATGCGTAGGGATGTACAGGAAATATTTAGAAGCACACCACACAGCAAGCAAGTTATGATGTTCAGCGCTACGTTATCCAAGGAGATACGTCCTGTCTGCAAGAAATTTATGCAAGATGTAATTAACCAATCTTCCTCTTCACTTCGATCTTCGATTGCTCCTACTTCGTTGGCCCTGTATTCATACCCAGGACAAATCTCTGACCATACTCTAAGTATTGTTGACGGCGCACCCGCGGGTTAGGCTAGTTAGACGACACTTTGAAGAAGTGACACAGAATTCAATCACGAATAAGTCCCTGAATGTCTTTGGATTTTACAAAATCAAGTTCCACAACTTTAAGCAGTAATAAGTTACTGCATGAAAGTTTCTCTCCGTTTACTGGATGAGATCTGCTCGTAAAAAGGGAATGAAAAATGTTCAGTTAGTGTCGTTTGTCAAGTTAATCAAGATGACAAGTTGGCAATGTTTTGAGAAAACGATTTTATTTAGTTCCAAGCTTCGAGATATTCATATCTTTTAATTGTCTGCTGCATATTGGAATTGCCAAAGTTCGATATAACGTCATACAAAATGTTTGGAACATCATGTCTGTTGGGAGGGGTGGGTGAAAACCAAATTTCAGTTTGTAACGGGAAAATGTTGAGGCAGGCGCAAGGGAGGGATAGATTTTTCAAATGTGTTAGAGCACGGCAGCGCTTTCTGAATTGGGTGGGGGGCTAAGAAGACTTCAAGACAACCTGAAGACAGAAGAGCGCAAGAAAGAAGATGCAAGAGGATTAAGGGGAACCTGGGGTGTTAGTTAGTCGAGCAATTTGCCAATGTTGCTGCAATTAAGTGGGATCTATGTCTAGAAATTAATTAACATTCCTGTTATTATAATTGAAAGCAACGTTGTTTTTATATTTTAAAAACAGTTTCGTGGAGGGTCAGTAATTTGAGTAATAACAGTGAAATTGGACAGCAATGGAAGTGTTAAAATACATAGTTTGACCGTGGTCATCTATACGTGAAATGCACATGCCATATAAATCAGTTTGTGTCATCACGAATCATGAGCTAATTAAGTCGCGATGTTAGAGAATCCCAGAAGCCTTAAAGTTTTGTGATATACCGGGCTTACCAAGAATAATCGTGGCAAATTCTGGGCATGTTGAATGTATCAGAATGTTGGGAGAAGAGGTTTGGTATCGAGTGGCCAGCGGATGTGTGACACAGAACATTCATGGGTGCGCCATCTTATTTCTGTTGGGGTGACTGCTGAGTTTTCATTGTTGGCACTACCCAGAGATGGAAGTCGCCGGACCGTATGTAACCAGTAATGATAATCCGATCGACAAAATAATTGCAAAAATGAGAGCTCGAGCGGGAAGTTCTTCGAAGTATCTAATACGTTTTCTTTTATAGTTACTGACAAAAAATGTCATTATCAAGGAAGCGGGAGAAATTGGAACATTAATCGAATATCAATTCTACACCTTTGCATCATTTGATTCATTCTTTAGTTATTGTTTATGTAGCTGTTTATTTCATATGTCTAAAGTTTCTTTTTCTTTTTTTTTAATAATTTCTGTTCAGTCTAAATCTACATGGGACTTACCATATCCTTTATAGTATATTTTTCAATTTTAATACAAACTAAAGATTGCTTTTGAATATACCAGAATGAACAAAAGAAAATTTTTTTATTGAGTCTAAAATTTATCACGGCTTGACAGTTGTTAGGGTAAAATAGGTAATCTTGTAAAATACATTCTTTGTGTAGCCCATGGAAGTCTATGTGGATGACGAAGCTAAACTCACGTTGCACGGTCTACAACAACATTACGTGAAACTTAAGGAGAATGAAAAGAATAAGAAGCTGTTTGAGTTACTAGACGTTCTTGAATTCAATCAGGTTTGTTTAATGGAATGAATCGAAATTCTGTTATTTCTTCAGAATTTTTTACGTTTGTCAAATCAATATAAACCATTTGTCAATAAATTATTCTATAGGTTGTTATCTTTGTAAAATCTGTACAAAGGTGTATGGCTTTGGCACAACTTTTAACAGAACAAAATTTCCCTGCTATTGGAATACACAGGGGCATGACACAAGAAGAGCGGTTATCCAGATACCAGCAATTCAAGGACTTCCAAAAGGTAAGCATTTAACTAATGCATGCAATGAAGTATTACCATCTGTTGATATTATTGTTAAATTTCTATTAATATTATTATATGATAATATATAATAAACCATATCTAAATGTGTGATTGTTTATGGACAACAGTTTATCTCTTTCTCTCTCTTTTTTAGCGAATTCTTGTAGCTACGAATCTGTTTGGCCGCGGTATGGATATTGAACGTGTAAACATAGTATTTAATTACGACATGCCGGAAGATTCCGATACATATCTTCACAGAGTAGCCAGAGCTGGACGTTTTGGAACAAAGGTTAATATTGCCAATAAATCCAATAGTTTACAATTTCAAATTTATTTTGATACTATTAATTGTTTGTTATTCTGTGCAGGGCTTGGCTATTACGTTAGTAAGCGACGAAAGCGATGCTAAAATATTAAATGATGTCCAGGAAAGATTTGATGTAAATATTACAGAACTGCCAGACGAGATAGATCTGGCTTCATACAGTAAGTTTATGTACTAATTTAACAATTTGAGAGGCACGCTTGAACTCTACGATTAATGTATTGTTTCCGCTTTTTCAGTTGAAGGACGTTAAATCAAATTACAATTCCTGAAATATAAACTTTCACAAATCCTCACTTAAGGTAAATAAAATCACCTTAAGGGGAGGGGGTAGACTCGTTTCCAGGATTGCGGGTGCGGGATGCGCCTTCTCATTTCTTAATAATGCAAAGATGGGGATTTTCAGTAGCCAAAAGTGCTAGATAAAAGATCAATTGAGACCGCGATCGCCCTCAAAAGTCCTATTTTTACGTTTACGAGGCGTAATTTGCATTATTCGGCAGCATGTAGCAGCTTTATGAAAATAGCTACATGCGCAGCTGTAATAAAGCTTCCAAATAATGCAAATTACGCCTCGTAAATGTAAAAATAGGACTTTTGAGGACGATCGCGGCCTAGATTGATCTTTTCTATAGCATTTTGACTACTGCTAAAAGCCCATCTTTGCATTATTGAGAAATGAGAAGGCGCATCCCGGACCCTTGCAATTCTGAAAAAACGAGTCTACTCCCTTAATTGTTGTGATATGAATTTCGATATTTAATACCTTCTTTTTGTTACAGATTTTGAAAAAAACATTACATTCTATACACTTGTCATTGTGTATTCACGTTGAATATAAGTCATGTTTTGTATCTATATACAATTTTCATTTCATTGATCTGACAAGTTGCAAGAAGGAATGACGCAAAAACGAATTATAATGGCTGAATTATTCTTTTAAAGCTACAATAAATAATTCATGTTGTCACTGTAAAATACTAATTAATTTTAATTCCATGATTAGTAAGTAAGAAATGTGTATAATAGCATTAAACGAGTACATTGTATGTGTAAATGAAATAAATATTTCTCTTTTTTTTCACAAAGACTAAGCAGATTGTTTATTACACTTTCAATCTTGTTAATACTATCGCTATATATAATACTGGGAACAAATCCAAACATTTTTTTACTAACAATGTTATAATTGATAGTTTATTAACTACTAGTTAAATATACATATAATATGAATTTTATTGAACCAAATTATAAAATAAACCTCATGATATTTATCCATTTGAATATTTCTAAAACAAAATTTATTCTTTATCTATTTTATGTGTTTGCATATTAGTATAGCTATATTAGTATAGTTATTAGTTAGTAATACAAGTATATTAGTTACATCTATTGCGCATAAATGGTTATTGAAACAAATGATGACGCATTGTGCGTGACTAAAGACAGCCGGAAAGAATGCGGATTTGATTGGTCATTAGGTATACATAACATAACTTTGCTATTGGTCCAAATGTCAATATCCGCGAATCAAATTATGAACATTATGAAGGTAGAGCAGTGCTTCCCAAATCATGCGCCGCGAAATAATCAAAATTATATAAAAAATGAGTAAAATATAAAATAATATTCTCAATATAAATCATTAAAATAATTAGCTACTAAAATATATGCATATAGACTACTGTGCAAAAGAAGGAAGCATATTTGATAGAAAAGCGTAAAAAATCAAATAGGAACACAGTAAGTTTTGAAAAAGGATTCCGTTGTTTAATTGAATAGTTCTGAGAATATGTGTTATTGCGGATTATCTAATAATCATAATTTAAATACGATAAATCAATCATTGTACAATACAATTTCTACATAAAGATATTGTTTGTCATTATATCTTATAATTATACTGGGTGCTTCTTTCTTTTGTACAGTAGTGTATATAATAGATGCGCCGCAATTTTTTTCATTTGCCATAAAGTGCGCCGCGGGAAAAAAGGTTTAGGAAGCATTGAGGTAGAGCCTCTTGTCCTTGTGCCTTCTTTACAGCTACGGACTGTAGTTTACAATGAGTTTGTATTTTTGTTTTTTTTTTGAGGATGTAAAAATAAAGAACCCAAAGATATATCTGTTAATCAATTAAATTATACTAAAACAGTAACACGATTTAGTTTTATTTAGTTCTTGTTTTATTTTGTGGTTTATTTCCACCAGGA
Organism: Lasioglossum marginatum; assembly: GCA_028455795.1. Lineage (NCBI taxonomy): Eukaryota > Metazoa > Arthropoda > Insecta > Hymenoptera > Halictidae > Lasioglossum > Lasioglossum marginatum. The sequence goes on along the minus strand of CM052265.1, from coordinate 10,531,653 downwards.
TTACCTCCACCCCGACCAAGAGGTGCAGGGCCTCTTCCACCACGACCAAAAGTACCTATAAGAAATAATGAAGTAAGAATATGCATAGAATGAATCAAGCGGAATTGTATACAACAGCAGTTGTACCTCTTCCGCTTCCGCGTCCTCTCTGACTTTGTCCTCTTCCTTTCATTTCTCCACGACCCCGTGATTTCATTTGAACATCTTCTTTTACCATATCTATAACTTCATCAGGTATTCTCAGATACTTGATTGTACTGCCCCTAATGTAACATTCTGGCATTCTCCAGAATTTGTCACCATCCTAAATCACATATTATGTAAATTATCTGAGTAAATGTTTGCAAAACTTTTACGAGTTGATCTGTAGATATTTATACTAATTTATGTTGTCAATGTTTTTATATTCAGATAAAAAAGAATGAAATTCTACAAAAGTTTTAGATTATATTCTTACTTAAAGATCTTTTGAAGGCACATTGCACGCAGATCTACAATATGTCCACTTATAAGTCTATCTTGTAAGACTTATATATGTGTATGATCTTTTTATTGTTTGTACTATATGCATGTGATTTATGTACATTCCTCTGAGAAAATTTAAATACTCTTATGAACATTAGTTTGGCATTCAAAGTCTTTATCGGGAACTTGAAAATATATAAGGATTTCACGAGACTTGTTCATAGACCATTTACTTGTAATAATCATGGAAAATTATAATATAAGCAATCAAATTTTGATTATATTTTTCTTACTCTTCATTATAACATTACCAGTTTAGAAAATAATTATACTATACCCTAGATGTGCATATAACCTCTCTAAGGTTTATGTTCATCCAACTATCACAACTAACTAAATGTCCGTTGTAGGTTTCTCCATTTTTCAGCTCAACAAGCTGTAAAATATTGCATCAAGTTATTTATACAGATATATGTACATATAATGAAAATATGTTCCTATTTCTAAAACTGAAAACATACCATGGGATGATTTTGTGCTGTTCTTAACAACGATAATGGTAACTGAAAAAAGATATTATATATTTAACAAACAATTCTAGTATTAAAATACCTTTTTTCATAAAATAATTTCTAAATATACCATTTTTTAATAATATGACGTGTGTATATCTAAACACCACACGATACACACAAAATAAATCGCCGGCAAATCTTTCGTAATCTGAGTGACCATCAGTGACCAACTACATGCCACATGCTACCACCGACGAGATACTGTTAAAGACTGCCAGCCTTACGGGGGATCGTGTCGCGCGAATATTTCGGTGTTCTCTTACGCCCTCTAGACTATATTCTGGAGTGAGAAACAGAAGGCCACCGACGGCATTTCATCGGTGTAGAAGACCACTGAGGAGACATTCTTGTCGCGACGCGTCGGTGAGAAGGCGAATCGTCACGAAACCATATCGGTTATCATCAAATGTTAGATACTCCGCCATATTTCAGACGATGTTTTGGTGTTGGATTTTTAAGGTTTAAAATATTAAAAGCAAAAGCAGAGAGTAAATGAGAGTGCTCACGCCCGGATTTTGGCCGTGCCCATTATGGTACTGCCCCCTATTCGAGTGCTTAGCCTGGATCAGCTCCTACATCAACT
>CM052265.1:10511408-10529530 GCA_028455795.1 Lasioglossum marginatum | reverse complement strand
CAATTGATTTCTTTCTGACTAACACTTTCGCCAATCTTCAATGCGAGGTATCTGAGGACTTGTCCTCCGATCATCGTCCGATCCTCCTTCTGCCAGAAATCAAACATTTCTTTGCCACCTCCTCCCCAATTATCAACTGGGAAACTTATCAAGATCATGCCACAAAAATCACGATCACCCTAAATATCGACTCTGCCGATGACATTGACTTCAAGGTCTCACAATTCCAACGCTTCTTGAAAACTTGTTTCTATAAGGCTACATCGTTCGTCAACCCTGACAAATTCATTCTCCCCGATGAAAAGCTTAAATTCATGATACGGCTGAGAAATACTGCCAGAAGGAGATGGCAGCGCACTGGTAACCTGATATCTCTCAATTATTACAAACACCTAAACAAATCCATTCAAGGCAGGGTCAAATTACTCAAATTTGAATACGTACAAGATCAGATCAGAAATGCAAAGAACACCCACACTTTCTGGCCTGTCTACCGCAAGATCATGAAAAAACCTACATCCATCTCGCCGCTTGTCGATGATTCTGGAAACTTTCATGATTCAAGCTCAAAAAAGGCTCAGCTGTTGGCTGACCAATTTTCCGGCGTCTTTGACGAGGTATACAAGTCCAAATCCCAGCTTCAAGTCCAGATTAATCAAAAAGTTAGCAGCTTTCACTCGAAAGAGCATTTCTCCCCATCCTCCTGTTCAGACATCATTGAGCTCCTCTCGCCAGGGTGTATAAGGGATGCGGCTGACGGCCTTTTTTTTTCTTTATTCATTTACGTCGCTTCTTCAACTGCTAGGTTATTAAGCGACGGGACCTACTGTTTATAAAGGTGGGTTCCGAACCACCTAAAGGGTGTATAAGGGATGCGGCTGACGGCCTAAAACCCAGAAAAGCCTGTGGCTGGGACGGTTTCTCCCCCAACCTTATTAAAAAGGCGCCTAGAAACGCCTTTGTAAACTATTTTACATTTTTAAAGCTTGTTTTCGATTGGCCTAAAGCTTGGAAGACTGCCAAGGTCATCCCGATCCCCAAGCCAGGAAAAAACCACAAGTTCCCTTCAAGTTATAGGCCCATCAGCCTGCTGCCTATACTGGGCAAACTCTTTGAGAGGATCATATATAATCTTCTCCAAACTCACATTGCGAGTTTATAACAATATTCTTATCAACTCCCAGTTCGGCTTCCAAAATTGTCACTCGACAATTCACCAACTGATCCGTACAGCCCAATTTCATACCCACCATATGAACATCAGGAGATACTCTGGAATGGTCCTGCTGGATCTAAATAAAGATTCCGTCTGGCATAATGGACTTATTGCCAAATTGATCGACCTCAATTTCCACCCCAGACTGATCAAACTCATTCATTTCTACCTGGAAGATCGCTCCTTCTTCGTTCAAGTTGGTCAAAATAAATCTGAGTCCATCCTCATCAAGGCTGGCGTGCCACAGGGAGCGGTGCTAGCCCCTCTTCTTTTCATCATTTTTATTAATGATCTGCCTCACTCATCTAACACCTCATTAGTTCTCTTTGCCGATGACACGGCTATATTGGCGGCTTCTCTGAGTCACCTCCGCCTGGTTAAAATCCTTCAAGAACATCTTGACGCCATTAGCAAATTTCTCTCTGACTGGAAGTTAAAATTCAACGGCTCTAAAACTCACGCCATTATCTTCACTAGAAGATGGAAACATCTTAAAAAGTCTTTCCAGCCTAATGGTCAACAACGAACCTATTCAATGGTCCAACCAGGTCAGATATCTGGGAGTTATCCTTGATGCCAAAATGAGGTGGGGATCTGCCATCCTCGATAGAAGAAAAATGGCTACGGCTGCTCTAGCAGCTTCCACTGTTCTAATTGGACACAAGTCTAAATTAAAAACTCATCTCAAAATTCTCATATTCAAAATCTGCATCCGCACGGTCATGTCGTACGGAGTTCATCTCTGGCACATTGCTGCAAAGTCTCATCTAGCTACCCTGCAAAGATTACAAAACAAAGCCATCAAGACGATTCTAAACCTGCCTTCGGACCACCCCACTGTAGAGATCCATTTACTTTCTGATCTCCCTATGTGTAGCAGCCCGCCAGGGCGGCTTTCTGTATATTAGCAATCTTATACCGCAATTTAGTTATTACTTTACTATTTCGTTCCGTACCTGAGTACCCCATTAAAATAAAAACTTCCGGACATTTACTGGGACTAAAACACCCCAATGAGGGTAGCGAAGGGTAGCGGGCCCGCTTCACAAATCTCCGTCCCAGACAATGGTCCCACGACGATCAGGTACTAGGGACGGTCATTGCACGTGCATCCCATTGATCATTTACCGTTAGACCGTCCCTGCTTTCTCGACAGCAGCGCGGGCCAATCAGCGAAGTTCTTTCAATTAGCGAACGACTATTGGGTCCTGCCCGGACCCAAAGAATTGTATATAAGCCCAGCGCAACACAAATCAGCTTGAATTTAGTAAATCGTTGAACGGCGCACATCACTAGAACCAGTCCTTTTCAGGATTATTATAACGCATTATATTAAGTCTACTAAATTCTCTACACGGTATTTAGTCCTTCCGAACCGGAAGATGGTCCTTCGAACTTCCTAGCGGGCACCTCGCAGTGCGAAAATCATCAAGGCTCGGACGATCGACACAAGATCAACCACGGGCATAAACACTATGCTTGACAAAGTATTCAGAGAACTAGTTGAAAACTACAAGCCAGAAGATCATACGAACCCGCTAGTACGTGCGACCGCACTCTACACAGGGAGCTGCTGCCCTACACCCCCAGGGTTCGCTTTCCCCTGGATCTGCCTCCTCCTGAGGCACCGCCGGCTGCGGCCTCCAACGTGGGACCTTCGCCGGCGCCTGGGGCCCCACCCCATGTGGGAGGGTTCCTCCAGCTGCTCGACCAGCTCGACGACCTTTAAGGTTCACCAACCAACTGTCTTTTTCAAGACATACGCAGGAAACCTCCCTTTCAAATTCCTTCCCCCCCCCCCACCACCCACTGTACACCGTATTACTTTTATTTGCATTTGAAGTTTGAGGAGATTGCCCCCTAACCACTTCACTAAATAGTCTATCGCCCATCGTTGGGGCAGCTTGACGAGCAGAGGTGCTCTGGGGAGCTTGAGAACGGTGGTTCAATGGTGTGCGAGGGACACGCGGATTGAGTTTCTTATTTACGTAAGTCAGTAAACTGGGACATTGAGAGTAATTGGCAGTGTGGATGCCATTGCAATTAGCACATTTGGCAGGAGTATCTTCTGCTTTGGTGCAGTCTTTGGTTAGGTGTTCCATGCCGCATTTGAAACACCTAGGGGATTTAAAGCAGTTGGCACTAGTGTGGCCGAAGGCCTGACACCTATAGGATTGGGTGTAATTCTTAGTTTTTAGGAATCGCTCCCAGTAAACACGGCAATGACAAATAAAACTGGCCGTTTTTATTTGAGACAACTTTGTATGGTAATACTTACGTTTAGGGGAGGCAGCTCCGATGACCTTGACCTTGACATATGTTGTCGAGAACAAGGTTCTGAACAACTTTTGTCATTACAACTACCCGGCGCTCGCTCTTAGTTTTCGACATATTTGCAAAAAACTATTGCTAATACTGTATTGAATTTTACGTATTCTTCCACGTTCCGTGGCAACGTAAGCCTGTTCCGGGGCGTCATCTGTTTATTTTCTGTTTATAAACACATTATGGGGATCAGAACAGAGTGTCTGGGTTAGGTTTGGGTTAGGTCTGGGTTAGGTCTGGGTGACTACTTCTGTATTTTCGCATGCGTGGTCGTGCTCTCCGTCCGTAACGTAAGGTTTACCGAATTTTACTGCATTGAAGTGAACTCTGATCTGGTTTCCCAGGAATTCGAGATAGAAGTTTTTTCCAATTTCGGATTCCAACTCATTACTGAATTTAACAACTTCTTTTTCAGAAATACGAATGTATATGGGTGGTGGCCGCACCACTACTTCAGAGTTAACTGGTTTGATAACTGGAGCGTTATTAGAATTGAGATTTGGAGTAGAGTCGGATGAGCTTAACTCCGAGGAGTTTGCAAAAGATTTGAAGGCATCAGATGAAAAAACTTCAAACCTGTTTGCCGTCGGAATATTTGCGTTTAGGTTGACCATGTGGTCAGTTCGTTGCCTCTTTGAGGCTCCTGTCTGCTTGCTCATGATGAAGTCAGGAACGATGACGTTGTTTGACTCATCAGTATTTTTTGCCTTTATGCCGGGAATTCGGCCATCTTGAATGTTGGAACCACGTTGTTCCGTCTTGCTGGGATGAGCTTCGGAACTTGAGGTACTTAATTGGAAAGGGAGGCTTCCTGCGTTTGTCTTGAAAAAGACAAAATATTCAATAGTACGAAGCACACGTAGCGATACAGGCCGATGCACAGAATGAACAAAAGCACATTGAAAAACCACGCTGCGAGAACGCCAAGGCGCACCACTGATGCTCTCTCGGGAGATTGAATTGCTGGGTTGAATTGCTGATTTGTCGCCTCGAGGTTGAATAGGTTGAATTGCTGAGGTTGAATTGAGGTTGAATTGCTGACTTGTCGCCTCGTCCCGGCGTTTAAATCCTCTTTCAGTGTCCTTTTCCTCGTCCCATAGGAAAATTCAGGTCTCTTCCTGGGCGTTGATTCGTCCTCCGGCTGCTGCTCGATGGTGATTGGTGGTGGAGGTGCGCGCAAGGGAGTGGGGTTGACGCGAGGGTGAACGACCGCAGAAACAGGGGTCGCGGGCATTTTCTAGCAACCTAACGCAACCTAACGGGAATTTGTTTATGGGGTGCACGTGCACTCGGTGTGTCTCGTACCTACTGTAGCCGTTCGATCCCTCCAAACAAAGGTCCTTTGTTTGGAACGGAACTTTATGATTCGAAGTCTTTGAAGAGGCTGGGAGTCGTTTCTCGGGTCCGTTTTACTGCTCTGTCCCTCATTTAAAGGATAATCCGGTCGAAGTGTTTTAAGGGGTGTTGGTTATAACGGGGCTTCTTTACCTTACTTCTATTTTTAGTAGCAATATACTTTGTCTACCTATCTAACAAGAGTTTTGCCTATTTCTGCATTCGAATACGCGCGGTGATATAGCTATATGTAATTCAATGTAATTTGATGTAATTCTTAGGATGTCGCTGATCTCGCGACAGAGTGCAGCAGTGCTGTTGTAACTAGGTACATATGTGGGCCTGCCTTCTAGCCCAGCCTGGCACCTGGCAGCCTGGCGAACTGGCGAACTGGTGACGGGCTGGTAACGAGGTAACGAGCAGAATTCCGGCTGCTCGGTCCTCGGGCAGAAGGCAGGCAGAATTCAGGACCGAGCTGCCTGTTTTAAGAGCCTGCCTATTTTTATAACTACATGCTGCCGAATAATGCAAATTACGTCTCGTAAACGAAAAAATAGGACTTTTGAGGGCTAAATCGAACTTTTATCTAGCGTTTTTGACTACTGAAAAAACCCGTGTTTGTATTATCAAAAAATGAGAACGCGAATCCCGCACCCTCGCAATCCTAGAAACGGACAGAATCCAGGACCGACCGGCCGGAATTCTGCTTGTCATTCTGCCAGCATAATGCGCGCCTGGGCGCGCGTAGCGGCCTGTCAGAAATCGAGCATGCTGGTTTACTGCGGGTAATATGCATGGTTTTGCAAAGTAATCCTTTTTGAAGCACTTACTTTTTTTGTATAACATTTTTTTCAAATTATAATTAGAAAGGATCCATTTGTTTCAGATACATACATCGCCATGAATACAAAACTATATTTATAAGACGCTTTTAAAATTATGCTGTACATTAGTAACACTTTACAGATATTTTGTTAAAATGCAATTTCTGTTATTCTTGCATGCTATAAATATTATAAGAGCACTTTCGTTATCTTTATTTATAAAACTATTTGATAGCAAAACGTTCTATATATATATATATATATATAATAAAAAGGCCATTCAACCCTAAGATTGAAGTAGAAATATACTGAAAGGTACTAGTGCATGTAAAAAATTGATCTTTATCGTGATAATGTAAATATAGTTGATGCTTTCTATTTTACCTAGCATATTTTAACTTTGCATAGTATCCATATCAAATAATATACTATTATATATTGTAGGATTTTAGGAAAAAGAGGGAGAACCGGGCACAAGTCGGGTTCGAATCCCGCGACTTCGAAATTCATAGCTGATCAACTCCTGACGTCATCGACGGAAGCCTTTGACTTTTCCTAATCTTCATATAGTTATTTGGTCTGGGAGGTCCCAATCCCATATTATTATAGATTTTATTAACTCTGCATATAAAATGAGACTGGCCTCTTAACGTTCGAAGCGTAAGTATACGTTCTCAATCATTAATGTAGGATTACATAATTCATTTACAATATAAATGTTTTCATAATATTCCTCTGAAATATTTTATAAAATACACTGACATGTCTAGATTTACTCACTTATAATAACAATAATTACAATTAATGATACGAATAAAATGGAATTCATTAAAATTAGATACAATCGGTAGATTTAGTATACCTACAAAGATAATGATATATGATATTGATTTCAGTCGTCCACTCAGTTAATATACATATATTACAATGTTTTTGTGTATCATTCTGAGTGGATAGTTCATAATTCCAATTTATACAAAATAATTTTGATGACATCCGTGCGTTTATAAAATGGACGGTTAAATTTGAATACTTTATAGAAAAATACTAGTAAATTCTTAAGTTCCTTATAAGAAAACGGCTGATCATGTATGAATAGCGAGAAAAAATTATCTTTGGCTATTATCATATAGATTAATGAATTATAACACGTTCTCTATCGGTTAATGAGTGTCTCGATTCCTCTTATTACGATTACGCAGCAACGAAGCGTCCAAAAGAGAATAAGTGCCAGGTTCAAACACTGGTGGATACTCTAAACCAGGATAATCAGGCGGGGGAGATGTAGGTGGTGGTATATAAGGCAATGTTGGTGGATTTAATGAATGTCTACTTGTGCTGGTGAATCCTTTCTGACATGCAGAATAATTTGTACCATTCTGAAAAAAAATGTTTACATCACAATGAATGTTCGATATAATTAAAGTATGGATTTTGTAGGTTCATAATATGCATATACTCTTATGCAAAATATAATAAAGCAATACCTTTATATACACAAAAATGTAACTTACAATGAAACCTCGTTTAACCGAGGTCCGATTATATCCACAGTTTTGATTAACCGGGGTTTTAATTTTATCCCCGGTTTTGATTATCCGATGTAATCCAGTTAATCAAAATCGCGGATTATCGAACTCCGGGTAATCAAAACCGGGAAACATTTTTCTATGCCCAGGTCTTGCTTATCCGGTGGGTCTCGATTTATCCGGCATGTTTCGGTCCCGATGGGGCTTAGTAATCGAGGTTCCACTGTACTAAAATACTTACTTTTGACGTTAAGTTTGGAGAACATGGTGATGGCGTGTCTGGACTCCAATCACTAACAGAACTAACAGAAGTAAAACTTTGACTGAGTGTTTGTGCGCTATTTCCGCTGAAAGAACTAACAGATTGACTGATTCCACTATCACCAGGACTTTGGCTATTTGATCGGCTGGGTAATCGTGATTGATTGTAACCTTTTTCTCGAAACAATGCTCTATGTAATCTTGGCGAACCTGTAGAAGTTGTTGCTATTATAACATGTATGTATGACAAAGTTGTAATTGTTTGGATTTCAGTTTCTGTGGTAACGCATAGCGGTTCAAAACAAATATGTTAATTTACCTAATAATGTTTTTTGCATTTCTTTAGGAAGATCAAGCGTACAAGGTTTCTGTTGACTTTTGTTACCGAATAAATTTCTCAAGCGACTGGGCTTTTGGACCTGTTCTCGTTTATCCAAATGCATTTCAAACGCAGCTGTCATTCCTTCTTGTTCGAATGGGGATGTTGGCATAGGTGGTGGTTGGTACTGCGCTACATTTTTTAAACGCGTTTTATCAGAATCGTTATCCTTCTTGTCGTTTCTTCGTAAGGAATCCAACCAATGTTTATCCGACGAAGAATGGTCACGACGACTTGTCAGGTTGAAACTTCCCTTGCGACTTACAGTTGCTTCTTTTTTTGCACGATTTAACGTTTCATAAGTAGCAAAATATGTAAGGTCACTACTAGATCCAGAACAACCTGCAAAGTAAATTTGTCATATTTATATTGTACAAGATCGTTCATATTTTAGTATGAAACCTACCATCATTTCGAGTAAGTCGTTTTGGTACTGACTTCATGTCATCCACGAAATTACCAACATTTCTTGAAGAATAATAATCGTAAGATCTAGAGGTTTCATGATGATTTGAAGATTGTGGACATGCACAGATATTAGAACCGTATTCGCAAGCTATACTTGCTTGCCTTTCAAACGGTTCAACAATATCCGATTTACTATGATAGAAGGAAGCAGATTGTTTTGAATCGCTCGTAACACTTCTCAAATGTGTTGAGTCACATAGTTTTGCTTGTTGAGAGTTTAATCCATCTATGGCATTTCTTTTATGCATGTAATTGGATTCATTTGATTTTTTCTGAACTGGATATTTCGATGATTCTCCTCTATTTTCATATCTTTCCAATTCAAAATCTCCACTTAGTTGTCTTGTATTTAAAGTATCCATGTTTCTTGTGTATCCATATGCTGCAGCATTATTGACATCGCCATTTGCTTTACTTCGAGCATGTATAACATCATTATTAATTGCTGTATCAGTAATAGTCTTGGACTGATCAGTAACTGTTCCACTGTCATGCAAATTTCTATGTTGGACATGAACATGATCGCTGGTTAAAGGTGTTATATGCGGTGATACTGATCTATTTCTAGATAATGGTCTTCGATCATCTTGTTGCGATAACATAAATTCTTCTAATGTGATAAACCCTTGCAACTCGTCTGGTCTCCTGTTTCTGCTAGTAACACACCTACATTAGACATTATTTTACTAGTCATTTTAATATGTATTTTCGATGAAAGATATTGATTATCAGAAGTATGTACATACAGTTAAGGACACAGTAGAGGAACATGCTATAATAAGGAAAGACATGCACAAAACAGTAACGTATAAAATAAAATTAATCAACGTTTTGTGTCAATTATTTTATTGTAATGTAACAATTATTTTTTAAAATTCAGAATTTGTTTTTAGTCATTTCTATAATTAAAAAGAATGGCATGATGGCAACCAGTGACAAGTTAGTGAAAAAATGGTTACTCTTATAAACATACAATGGATGTATTTGTATTTACCTGTCTGTTGTGCGCCTATAATCCCCCATATCTTGAGTACTACTCGACATATCAGTAGTACTTTGGGATGCACATAATCCATAAAATGTGCTTCCTGCAATTGTCATTTGTAAGTCCGATGAATTTGGAATAGACTCTGGTTTCCTAGAAAGGTCGATGTACATTTATATGGAATCTGTATTTTACATGGTTCTGTTATATAGACGATAGACGTACTTGTTAGGAGTAGATGTAGGAAGTACTCTTCTATAACTTCTAAATTGTGCTGTTGGAACGGGTACATTATGATTTCGTGTGCCAAGAAATTTTAAATATTTTCTATCTAAGCTGGCACCGCTCATTTCATGATCCTTATATCCAGAGGAATCCTTGCGAACAACTTTTTTCAATGATCCAAACGGTTTTTCCAAATATGGTTTATATTCTGGTGTTTGAATGTTTTTAACTTTGGGTTTTTGTTCGCCATCGCTCTCATCTGTTTCACTGAAAAGCGCACTATTTCTACTATGACTATCAGCACCTAAAGTTGCTTTGTTGATTGCTTCCAGCCACAGAGTAAGAGAATCTTCAGTGTCTGCGGCGAAATAAAATACCGTTCCTGTATGATAAACTTTGAATGCATATTTTCTAGATTTTACTTCGAGAGCTCGAGACACAGTAAATCCTGTCAGAGCTATCAGACAATCTGCTTTCATGCTGGTTTGAGTTTTAAATCTATAAATGTAATTGAATCAGTATTTGTACGATAAGTATAAATAAATATTACAGTTTATGTAACAAACCTGTATAAAGAGGAACATTTTAAAACAAACCAAGCTTTAGCCCAAGCACCGCCAGCACCTCTTGTACGGTATGTTAACCATCCTTCCAAATCACCTAGACCTATATCTTTAACGGAAATATTTCTTCTCCCTGAATAAAAAGATGATATAAATAAGGAAAACGCAGGGCCAAAGCGCTAATAAATGATTTTTATAATTGCTTACTTGCAAATAATATACTTCGTTTTCTACTACTTCTGGGACTATTACTAGAAGATTTGCTCAAACTTCCATGCAGTCCAATACTTCTGGCTACCATCATGGCTTTATTAACTACACCTTTTTCAAAATGTTTTTCTTTTTCAGTAGTTTTAGATTTATGTTCTAAGAATTGTAATTGCTTCGAAGAGCATGACCCATCTAATAAATCCATATTTTGAGAATAAGATTCAGCATTGTGACCTTCGATCATCGAACTGGCATAAGGTTCATACTTATCACAGATAGACTTGTCTTCCTTTATTTGCTTATTATTGTTTTCTATGAACGAAGAATCCATATTTATACTAGATCTACGTTCATTATTTAAATTATTTACGTCATCAATATATTCAATTGATCTTTCAGTAAAGCTATTGTTAGCATCTAAATAATCTTGCTTTCCTTGAAGATCTACATTGATTTTAACATGATTTTCTGTATAATATTCCTGTTTTCTCAAACCTTTTCTAACATTAGATCTGTTAGATGCATAAAGTTTTTCTTGATCTTCAATAGTCTTCGAAATATTATCGAAATGCGAAGTCGTTAACTTTGTATAATATTTACGTGGAGGAGGATCCGGAGGTATTAAATGAGATTTAGGTTCTACCTTTTTAGTCGATTCAACTTTTGTTTGCTCTATATATTTGCATGGTTGTACTATATTTCCTTGATTAACTGGATCTTTCAATTTTTTATCATTCTGCATTTTTTGACTAATTTGCATGTGGGGAATGTTCTGAGTAATATTCTGTATATTATCTTCGACGAAACTGTAATCACAATTTGTCCTCGCATTTTCTTGAACCAGTACTTTTTCTTTTATCGATACATTAGAACACTTTTTTTCTATCAACTTTGAATGTTCTACTGGAGCACAATTGAACGTTTGAAGAATTCTTCCAAAACTACTTAAGTTCGAATTGTTCTCAATATTATTTTGCGCATGATTATTTGTTAATTCTAATTTGTCTTCGTTATTCTCATGTTTCGAAGTTGAATTACTTCGAAAACTTTTAATGTTAGATGGCTGCAATGCATTTCCCACTCCAACGTTTGAATTATTCATTGCATTTCTCTTGACATATTTATTTACATCGGAAATAATACATTCATTATTGCTTTGGTCATTTTCTATACTGTTTCCATGACTTTCCTCAGTATGTATATATATTTTGGGCAAGTTGGATGATTGAGACGTTTCAACAAATTGTTCCTTAGTATTTTGTTCTTCACTCGTAATATTATTATCAATGATCACATGACAATTTTGTCGTTGATCGTAAATTTCTTTTAACTTTTGTTGATTATCTAAACTTGTAGATTTCAATTCAATATCAGTCTTATTCGCAGATACATTGCTTATATTATTTGTAGACGATTCTAACGTATAAAATAATTTTTGCTTTCTGTCTTCAGCGTTATCGGTACCCATTAAATCGTATGCCGGTGTACTATAACTCTTATCCAATCTACCTCGTTCTTTAGCAGTACATGAACTAAACTCTTTACTATCTAGCACGTTATTATGATTACTATTATGTCTATCTCTAATAAAATTGTTGCACTCATCTAAAGGCACACTTGTATCACCAAAACTATTATTATTGGTAACATTAGCAGATTTTGGAGAAGTTTGGCTGGAAATATTAGTATTATTAGTAGTTAACGTCTCCTCACAATTTTGAACACTTTTACATTCGTGCTTTCCTTCGTATACAACATTAATCGCATTATCTATCTGAGGAACATCGGATTTTACAGATTTCTCTTGAAACTGTAGTTTTTTATCATCGATTTGTACATCAGACCTCTTCCTTCTTTTACTCTGTTCGATGCTCAAATACGACTGCGGCCGTAAATTTGAAGGGACATTATCTAAGCCATGAGCACAAGATGCTGCTTTATCCCGTAACTGAGAACTTGTACTATGTTCCTGTTTCAATTCTTTCCAGAACTGTTCAATATCAATTCCGTGCTTAGTAGTGGGACTAGCACCAGTTATAGTAGCCCGTCTTTGAACTGAATTTCTTGGTTTCGTTGAATATAATCGAATTGACAGAGGCGGTTCTGCCTCGCTATCAGAGTCACTACTATCTATGATCATTGTATCTAATATATTCACTGTATCTAAAATACTTGCTGGTTCTGGACTGGGATTCTTTGGCATGTGCCTAAACAAATTTTGAATTAACATTACTCAATATAATATAAATATAAAATCATTTTTTTTAAATTAAAATACATATATACAATACAGTATGAGTCTCGTAATATAACGAGTTATTTGAAGTCGTTATGTTACGAAACTCACCCTACACATGTGGAGTGTACCAGATAAAGTTTTACAAGCTGTTTTCTCGGAATCTAATGAAGATATCGACTTAATTTGTTTTTAAATTAAATGGTTAAGGAGGTCTAATATTTTAGTATGTATTTAATGTTTTGGCATAATTTTTTGGGAGAGATAGGGGGCCCCCAACATTTTTTTAAATGAAAAGTATTATTGATTTTTTATTATTGTGATATCTCTCATTAAACGCAATAGCATTTACTTGAACGCATTTTTTTTATTGCGCATAGTTACAGAGTTATAATAACTTTTCATTTAAAAAAATGTCGGGGGCCCCTCTATCTCCGCTAAAAAAATTATTCTGCGAAAACAGCTCGTAACACTTCATCTGGTACACCCTGTATATGTATGTACTATATACATATACGGTGGGGCGAAAATAGCAGTGTAACCGGGAAGAGCAATAGGAACATAACAAAACAGTAAAAATCAAATCCTACTCATTCATATCTGACAGATGTTCAAAATCGACTTTCAAAAATAAGTCTTGGGACGAAAAAATTTCATACTAAATTTTTACTTATTTTCTTATAGAATATCGTCTCTAATTCGATCATACTGCCATTTTCGTCGCATGATGTATAAAAGTAAATATATACCTTGGTAATGGCATTGTAAAATCTGGTATAGTCAATAATTCTGGCCTTGGTGACGGAAGATTATGTTGCCATCTTGTTGTGTATGAAGTTTTTTTATTGCTTGGAAGTCGATATGGTTTTATATAGATTTGACCATATACTTTCGTATGCCTTGGTCTACGTTTTAAAGTTAGCAATACTTCAGCAGGACTTTCACGAAATAACTCTAAAAGATTCTTTCGTTCCCAACCAACCACAGTCTGATAATTTACCTAAAACATTTACTTAAATAATGATTCAATATTTTATTGAATTACTGCTTCACAGAGACTATATTAAGATTGAAACAGTACTTGAACTATTTCATCTCCTTCTTCCATTTTGCCACACTGATGGGCAGCCGATCCAAATTTAATTTCTGCAATTTGATGAGCTCCATGGAAAGATGGCAAAATATAAAATCCCTAAAAAGCAATGATTGAAAATTTCGATCTTTTATATAATAAATAATTATCAAAATTATATTCTCCGGTAGTAGTTTAATTATATTATATACTATCGGACAATTATCTGAACAGGAAGTTAGAGTTGTGTTGAATCAATGGTTGCAGGTTTATCTGTAAAGGATGTAGTAGATAATTTCTTCCACAAGTATGAAAAGTAGCACTTCACAATTTATGTGAAATTTAATGTATACACTACATACGTTACAGATTTGTTTTAATGAGAAGAAAACAACGTGGAGAACATTATTTTCTTTCAGACGAAACAATTATAATTACTTAAAAACTTACCAGATCGTCTCCCGGTTTCTTTTTTAACGTAGCTAAATCTAAACTAGTTGGTTGTAATATTATAGGATCAGTAATATCTTGTATTATATAATCTGCTAATTTTGCCAATTGTCCACAAATCGTTCTGATTTCTTCTATTGGTTTTTCTGCGAATCTATCTCTTTGAGCACATGTGGCCATTTCTAAAGCTAGTTTCATCAATTCAACTTTTTTATCGTTGTATTCCAGCTGTCCAGAAAACGGCGAACGATCGAGCCATCTCACTAAAGGTTTTACAGCTGTTATGACAGATGCCACATCGGATAATGTTTGTGTAGTAACAGGTTTAGAATCTGTTTGACGAGATAATTCATTTTGTAAACTATGCGCTTGGCAAGATAGTCGAAGTGCCAAAAGCTGCAGATTTTCACGATCAAGCTCATAATGAAAATTTCTTAAATATTCCACAGCTTCAAGAATAATTTCCTGATGACCAAGTTTTAGCACTCCAAGGTGTTCTAAATCTTCCGGTCTTAGACTTAGTAACTGTTGTCCGCTGACACCATGATTTGTAAAACTGTGTACATAAGGAAGTACAGAATTCTCTAAGCCTAAAACAAAAATTACTTTTGCACTATAAAAATCTTACTAATTCCAATGAACAACATAGACAACACAAACAAAGTAAACAACGTAAACAATGTTAATAAGTCAATTCAGAGAAAAACATTTCACGTTAGCATTGCATTAAATAAACATCTAATCATAAATAATATTTGATTACTTCCTAATTTTATTGTAAAACAACACACAGTTCAAAATATTTTTGCTCTATCGTAAACATTACTTTCAATTAACAACAATCGTATTCATTGTAACGAATGTAAACAAAAACTTGATTAGAAACTTCAAAAACAGAAGTACTTTTTCGTATTATTTAGAAATCATTGTTACGATTGGTGTAATCTTCTTTTAGAATAAAACATTGTCTGCGAAGTAAGCATTTGTGATGGGTGATTAAACGAATCAACACTGTTTTACACAAGTAATAAAGTGACTGATTAAATGGAGAGAGAAGAGAAGAGAAGAGAGAGCTGCGGGCGTAGCTGCCAAGTATATTTTCGCAAGTAAATTTTGATAATAATATGTAAATAGCGAAAATCACTCGGTTCTAGATGTAAAGGATACATTAATTTGATAGGAACACGATGTTTCACACCTTTTAACCATTCACACACTTGATCGGTTTTCCATTCAGCAACATTAACATACGCCATGACCTGATCATCTATTGAATCACAAAATACTAAAGATTCTGCTCGTCCTCGATCGTTCTAATTGCCAGCTCGCCCCGTCGATAACTGTTAAATACTTGATTTGATTCAACAATAACCACAATAACTGTATGTATTGCATTACACGATAGTTCAAGATAATCGCGTTACGCTGCGCTTATGTCGCTTGCAAGCCAACAACTTTACAAACGTATTTCGTATATATGATATCTGCGAGACTACGAAACCTATGTTAATATTTTTATTTGTTAACATTTTAAGACGAACAATAAAATGAAAGTTTCATTAGATGTACATTAGAACTTACAACTTATCGAGTTGTATAGGTTGGTTGGTTGGTTTATTCTTTACTCTACAAGTACTGACGAGTACATAGAGATGGCGTTGGTGAGAGCCGGAGCTCTATATATTACTGAATTTTTTGCATAGTTGGTAGTTCTCATTCAATATCACATCAATGAATCCCAAACTGCACTTGCTTTATTGTATCAGTTTCTAGCATGTACAATTCCTTATGACATTTTTATTCGTAACACAATCTTAAATAATTTTTATAGGCAATATACATGATATAATAGTAAAATTCAAAATATATGTATACAAATACAATACTTGAAGTTACATTATCGATGGAAAAATCTTAAATACACAACAATACTAAGAATAGTTATTTCCAGCAATATTATTAGGACTAATACAAACTTGTTCATTAACACACGTCTTCTCATAACATTTAATATTCTCTTTGTTTTATTCAATTCTTCGTCTGTCTCTGATAATCTTCTTTTTGCCCTCAATAATCTTTCCCTTTGCTCGCTCAACTCAGATATTACTTCGGTTGCTATATGTTCACCTTCAACTGCAGCTGCTTGAGATATAGCAATTGATTGTGACGAGGATTGCAACACTGCATGGCCTGAAAGCAATGTACGCCGTTGTTCTTCTTCCCAATTGACTCCGAAATTCATTGTGACAATATTGATAAATTTTAGTTATAACCGAACGAAATCATTCAAATTCCAAAATTCATCATAATTTCTATGAATTCACTTTCATTAACTGAAATCAGAAATAAATAATATTATATCATTACTTATGTTCTCATAATATTATTTATAAAGTAAAACATATAATGTAAATTGTGTTTATTAATTTAAAATTGATTTACTAGAACCATCCTGATCCAAATCAAACTCTTTCATCATAAGTTTCATTTCTTCAATTGTCAAGTTACATTCAAGTTGTTTATTAAGTCTCTGTAAATCTTCTAATGTTATCTTATCATATAGAGAATCATTTATAAAACTCTTAAATGCATATTTTATTTCGTCTAAAGAACTTCGTTTACTTAATTTCTCTATCACTGTACAAAGATAAAAATTGAATAAATTAATCGATGCACAACAGAATCGTAGACATTTTTATCATTAAATTACTTTGTATTGTACAAAACATACCAACATAATTAAAATCATCGAAACAAATTTTGTTACAGTCGTGCTTATCATACATTCGCATAATCGTTAAAACGTACGATTTTTTAACTGTAAAACCCAAAGCTTTTAATGCAGCTTTCATTTCATGATAATCTAAATAACCATCAGCATCGCTGTCCATTAGATAAAAAGATTCTTTCACTCGTTGTTTATTATTTTCCATAATCACGCTTCTTCTAATGTTCGACATGCTGATAATTATTGTTCGAATAAATTTACCTGTTTTGTTCAATCGAAGGAGACGATAAGATTTATCAACTTCTCAGTATTTACAAGTGTGACAGTTCGTTCAATAAATGCAGTGTAGATAGTTGTATCTAGTTGGCAACGCTTATTCTTTTCTAATTCGTAGATTGTATTTGTATGCGTTTATGATTATGACTCAGTTTTCCATTGTCTATAATCGGTATTATCTAAATCTAAACATTCATTGAAGTTTTTGGTGGTTTACATGACTTGACAAGTACGATGATGATGATGATGAGCGATGATGCATACGATGTTATTCGCAATCAATATGCACTGGTATGCACCTGTATGCATCTGCTAGTTGATTTTAATCTAGTCGACTCTAGTCAGTATTTTTTATGTTCTTGTTCTTAACACCAGTATATAAGCACCGACTAGGTATAGAATAGACCTATCATCCAATGTATTTCGGTGGCCACGTTTGCCAGGGCCACTTGGCCCGTTTTTCTTGTCATTTCCTGTATTACCAACTCGGAATAGGATTCCTATATCTCGTTTGTGCTGACAGCTTTCTTAGTGGTAGCACCGACGGCCAGCCTTACGGGACTACGTGTCTCGCGAATATTTCAGTGTTCTCTTACGCCCTCTAGGATATATTCTGGAGTGAGAGTGAGAAATAGAAGGCGAATCGTCACGAAATCATATCATCAAATGTTAGATGCTCCGCCATATTTCAGACGATGTTTTGGTGTTGGGTTTTAAGGTTTAAATATTAAAAGCAAAAGTAATATCAAGAACAAAAAATTCATAGAAATATTGTACGTAAAAAAGTATTGAAGCATAATTTTAGGAAAATCTAAAATTCCTACTTCAAATTTCATATCAGATACCTGAATTTTTAATTTAAAAATATTTCATAAATGAGCATTATTTCCTTACACTTTTTTTTATACATAAATGTTCCAAGAATCGATCTGTGGAAACAGAAATATCTAGAAAAATGGAATAACTTTTGTTTGACATATTGTGCCGAACAATAAGGTTCGATAAAGAATTACGTTGATAAATTAATATGTTTAAAAAAA
>CM052265.1:10453020-10511308 GCA_028455795.1 Lasioglossum marginatum | reverse complement strand
GGACTGTGAGTTGATGTGCAGCCAATAGTGGCACGGCCAAACCCCGGGCGTGAGCACTCTCATTTACTCTTTGATATAGCAAAGTGTATTCGTTCTAACTCTATGACGATTCTTCGGCCAATGACGATCACTTACCACACATGCATTGTCACTATTGGTCGAAGAATCGTCTTAGGGTATGCACTTAGAACTAATGGTAGAACCAGTATATATATAGAACGTATATATTTATCCTCTCTGGTATATACTTTCCCTAGCCAGCATATGGCGCGCGCACGCAGATGTTTTCCAATTATTTTGTTGGTTGGAAACAAAAAATTAAAATACGCGCTAACAAAGACGAGAAGACAAAGTATCGTCGACGCCAATGTCACCAGACAGGGGAAATTGAGGGGACATAATTGCCCTCTCCCTGTATTACCGGATTAGTTACGACGCAGACGCAGACGCAAAGCGAATTGGGTGCGTGCATTACGTCACGTGACCGGTCCGTGGCGGAAGCGTGAAGATGCTCCCCGTCGGGAAATTGGGGAATGGCATCGTGGAAGGGATAAGATAAAGTGGGAGAAAAGTCTTAGGTACTCCGTGCGAAATGATGGCTAGACAAAATATATAAGTTTTAACTCAAATCTTCGGCCAATAGTGACAATGCGTACAATAGTAAGGGGTCGCTATTGGCCAAAAAATCGTCTTACAATTAGAGTTAGAACCAATATTTTGCCTAGCCATCATCTGGCGCGCGCACGGTATATGTATAGATGTTTTTCAACTATTTTTCTATTGGTTGACAACTCGATGTATTTTTAGACCAGAAACAAAAAATGGGCACTATTGGATATGCGCTAACAAAGATGAGAAGGAAAAGTACTAACAAAGAAAGATTTAATATTGTTGACATTTTTAATAAAATCGAATCATAAAGTTGCTAGACACGAGAGTAATCTCACTAAAGTGGAATCTGCGAACTTATTTTTTCCATGTTGGTCAAAAATAATTATTGTAGAGGTCGCGGTAGTCGTATCCGATATGTAGTGATAGAAGTTCACGCTTGGAGCAAGGAAGAGAGAAAAAGAGGAGAATATTGCGTTTCATTTGAGGTCTGCTATACAATTTAATGAACTTAATAGAGTTTATCCGATGGATTCGGCCTTAAAACTCGAAATATTTTCATCTGAAATGGTGATTACATAAAACGAATTCGTTGTTATTGAACAATTTGGAAGAAATGGTTATTGTGTGCAGCCCTCTGGTAACGAATTTGAGAGAAGACGTCGCCACAGTCGCCACAATTGCAACGGGAGTTTGGCGGGCAACGTAGCGACGATTGGCCAGTCTTCCCTCTTGTAGTCGATGGTCACCGCAATCATCCGGCTGAGTATCGGTTCGAGTTTTCCCAGGAAAACACTACTTCTCGCGGACCCATTGTCCCCGACGCGTCGGCGAAGCCCAACGGAAGGAGGATTCATCGTGCATATACATCAAGCACTTTAAGGTAAGTCGCTTTACCGGCACCGAATAACTACGCTGCGTGCCGTGATGATTCCGACTCCGCGGTTCTTTCTGTGCAATTCCACACGTGGTCCTCGACTTGTTCGGTAGAATTTCTCGTTATAGAGTAAATGAATATTTGCTTCCGTTTGCCTATTCTGTTGAGAAAATTTCCTTTCGTCGTTCGATTCGGTTCGCCGCGTTTTCCTGTGCATGTATACCTCGCCCTCGGCCAATCTTTCCTTTGGCCAGGCAAAAAAAGCGCAGTACGGCGTCAGTCTTGGATGCCATCTTCGCGCCGTGGCGTACTTGCGTACCACCACTGCAAAGTGGGGGCGATAGAGCCACGTTGTATGATGGACGGCATTTCTTTGAGGGTTTCATAGAAAAATAATATCGAGCGAATATTTATTCGTTCGTAAAATATCGGTGCGCTCACCGGAATTGCCGAAATCGGAAATGGTGTCCGTCGTATATGACGCTTACCACGGACACGTGTATTCTATGTACTCCCCGAGAATGGACGGATGCACGATGCCATTTTATCCTGTTATTCAAAATAGCTTCTATTTCGTCAGATTCCTTCTCCTTATGTTAATTCTATATGAAAAATTTCTGTTATTTTTTAAAACAAATTAGAATGAGGATAATTTCCATCCTGTTTTTTCCGATTCTCCGAATTACTCGTATAATTCGCCTTTTATATCCATTTTTTTTATATTTCTTCTAGTCCATCTTTCTTCTATAAAACTTTTAGAAATCTCTTTTCTTCAAATAATAGTTATAATAATTTAAACATATAAAATTTTGTATATTATATAGTATTGTAATATTTATAATAATGATAGTAATCTATTTCCCTAATAATTGAAATATTTCATTTATTTAATTTCAACTTAACGATATATTCTTTTGTAGATTCAGAAATAGATTTATTATTTTATATCCTAGTTACCGATGGAATTTGATTATAGTTCTATTATATAATAATTTAATTGGAAGGCTTGCATTTTATTTTGCATAAAAGTAATGCAAATAAAATGCATTGTTAGTAAAACTCCAAAATTTATATCTCTACAAACATGTACTCAAACTGTGTACAAGAGATCGGTCGCTTATTTTTGCAGATTTATCAAACATGAGTTCGAGCGCTTGTTACAAGTGTAACCGGATGGGCCACTACGCTCGGGAGTGCCCTCATGGTGGCGGTGCCGGTGCTAGAGGCGACCGTGGACGTGAACGAGAAGGTGGTTTCGTACGGGGCCGAGACAAATGCTATAAGTGTAACCAATTTGGACACTTTGCACGTGAATGCAAAGAAGACCAAGACCTTTGCTACCGTTGTAACGGTGTTGGACATATTGCGAAAGACTGCCAACAGGTTATTAAGAATTGAATTTTTTTTGTTATACATGTATATTTTCAAATACTTTCCGTAACGGAGTACGCAAGAAATTTGACCAAAAGTGTTAGTATTGAACCATCTTGTTGTATCATGCTATATCATAATCTAGAGTATTTTAAACAGGGGCCTGAGATGAGCTGTTTCAACTGCAACAAGACTGGTCATATTGCGCGTAGCTGCCCCGAGGGTGGCAATGATTCTGGACGCTTTGCCATGCAAAGTTGCTACAACTGTAACAAGACAGGTCATATCGCTCGCAACTGTACCGAGGCTGGTGGAAAAACGTGCTACATTTGTGGCAAAACTGGTCACATAAGCCGTGATTGTGATCAGGATGACAGGAAGTAGGATATAACCGGAATCCGTGCCGCTCGCTTAACGATAAGCCGTTTACCGTCGCGCGCGCTACTACCGGGAATTGTAGCTAGGTAGGGATGTGCGAACGTATGTCTCGTTGATGCGTATAATCGCTAAAAACGCGTTTCGTCATAATCGTTCGAATTTCAATCTCTCCATGCCCAACTCCCGGAAGCCCATTTTATTCCTAGTTTCTTTCCCCTCTAAACATCGTTGTTCTCTTCGCAAGGGTTTTTTCTTATGATGTCTTTGTTTTTATTGCTGTTACACTACACCATACATGCGCGCGCGCGCACAAAGTACATTTACACATAGGACACATTCAAGCATTACATGAATACACACTATTACAATGTAATAATATTATAAACATTCGATTGAATTAGAGTAGAGACATGAATCCTCTGTCCCCTGACCTTCAAACTATCTCGTACGCGCATTATTTTGTGATGCAAGATGTATGGATTCTTAATATATTTTGTGAAAGAAAAAGCATTCAATAAGATCAACATTTATATCACTATATTTTGTCAGCTTAACTGACAATATTACGTTCGTTAGTGGTTCACATTGAAACAACAAGATGATGAAATTAACGAGACAATTACATTTTTTGTACCAGAGAGGGATACAATAATTATGAAAAAATTGCATGTCAAAGAGATTATGTTCATTTCTCACATCCACGCATCTTGTATCCGGTCCTCCCTCTCGAACTCTCTAGCAACTCAAGAAAAAAAACTAAGAAATTCAGAATTAATGGGAAAGGAAATGAACATGCCGGCCCTGAATACATATAAATAAGGTTTAGTAACGCCAATTTTTCATGTGTAAGGATGTAATTAAGGGTCATTGAATCATTACTTTTATAACGAACCTAGTTTCAGATCTCGGCAAAACCTGCACAATTGTGAGATTGTCAGTGTTTACGAGTTTATATACAGTTATACTTGATCTATATATTAGATTCTGATAAACTAGGACATGAGTGTGCATTTTATGTCAGATTCTACAAGTGAAAATGAATATAAGTACTGGGTATGATCGTCAGTGGTTACTACACGTATATATGTATATATACATATAAACACAGAAGTCTATGCAAGTTTGCATATTTTGTACGTAAAAATCATAATTGTTGTATTGAGCGTCACCATTGTTCATACCGTTAACGATTACTACGGACTTGAAAAGGATGCAGTTGCATTTTACCTTACTATATCCTTACACATTGTGAAATGTTTCGTTACTAGGTATATGTATATATATATATGCACATATGTGTATACATATATACATACATATGTGCAGGAGCTGTATTTTGTACTGTAAAAAGCTAGATATACTCTGGTCGTTGCTGGTGACTAATTCTAATAATCCTTTTATTTATACATCACAGAAAAAAACGGAGTTATATTTTCATGTATAAAGTACTGCACTAATCTTTTCTTTTTTTATAAGTTCTAGAATGAAAAATTTTAGATACGATTTGTCTAGCATTTTTTTGTCGAACGTCTGCCAAAAATCATGAAGTGATAAAAAATGAAACAAGTGTGGCGCATTTAAAAGTCTCGAATATCTTTATATATTAGGTTTACTACAAGTACAAAGATGTGCTATGTTTTTCTAAAAAAAAAAAGAGAAAAAAGTGAAGAAGATGGAAAAAAGAGAGCACGAACAAGTCTAATTTAATAGGAAGCAAAATAGACTGCAACAAATTTTACGGTAACGTCGCGCTTATAAATAATGAGAGCAGTTGTTGGGATGTAAATTAACGACGTCCCTAAATACTTTGTGACTCGTTCCACTGAGCGAGTGATTAAATTTAAATTAACAAGATCGTTCACGAGATCTTTGTTCAGTCTAGGTAGATTGTGTGTGCACACGTTATGCATGTGTTAATCCATGTCACTATTCAAAATAATATTCTTTCCCATATGATTCGACAGATCACGGATTTGTGCATGCAAAACCTGTACACAGTAAACACTGATACTTTTACCAGCAGCGACAATGTGTATTAATGTTCAGAAGCCAGGCGTGCCTGACTTGATGGAACTGAAAGCGCCTTGCGCGTCGTATTGTGTAGTACAGGTGTCCTGCAACAATTTTATACACTTAACTGTTCGGGACTTAAACCGATCTCATACATGATTTTGGTAGTAGCAATCAGTGCGCTAGTGCGTCTGACGAGATTTGGAGGATCAAAAATTGTGTATTTCGCTAATGAACCGCAACCTTTGGTGCTCTCATTCGATGAATTGGAGCTTAATGCGAAGATCAGGAATCCGTGTAAACAATTTTCCTTTGTTTCACTGACCAATATGTTGTATAGTTTGAATACACGCGTGTACACGGATACATGGTTTATCATGTAAAGACGATGTCTTACTATGTAGGATATTGGAGGGAAAACAACATAGCTCGATGAGTACGCGATTCAGTTGTGAGGTTCATTATGGTGGCACCGGAGGTTCAGATGAGCATATAAAGAAAAAAAATGAGTGCGATAGGGCACCTGCGCTTTTGTCTCTGCTACAAGACTTACGTACGAACATTGTAAAGAATACGACTGTTACAGTGTATGAACTAATTCGATTGGTGTATAACCGATCACAGCTCGACTTATATTAATCTATTAATACTTAAAGGAAGAAAATGAAGACGATGATGAGGAAAAAATAAGCTACAAAGTAATAAAGGATTGCGGAGTATTTGAAGTTATGTTTTTAAACTGAATTTTTGAAATAGAATGTGTACGGAGAGGCAAAAACGAGATCTTGTTTTTTTTCTGTTCCCCACATGTTTATCTATTACTGGTATCTACGAATATGAACGGTGTACGATATAAAATATACTTCATCTGTATTATTTATATTTCAGTTGGCAAAGGAGATCGATTATTAATAAAGTGTAAATGTATAGCTTTCCGTTTCAGTTGTTCATCCTTTTGTACATGTACTATTTATTATGTATACTTATATATATATATTTTACTTATATATATATCAAACACTTGATACATACGTTATTTTATCATCAATTAGGTGAAATATTTAAACGAATTAATTTTTCTTTATCTAAATCTATATTACTGTAAAATATATTCTAATGTTTCTTTATTATTCTTTTATATTTATTTTTGAGACAATTACTAGAAATCAATTTATGCATATATATATATATATATATATATATATATATATATATTATAGTTAAGATAATATATAAAGACTGTTAAAGATATAATAGAAGCAATGTATTGTAGATTTTCAGTGGGTTAATATTTTCGAGGTGCATGTGATAAAACAACGAAAAATACATTGATTTTGTCGATGATATTGATTTATTCAAAGTAAAATATGTTTTCAAGCATTTTTACGATAAAACGTGAATACACGAGAGTTGCTAGCTTATCACGGTAAGATGAAACAGCGGAATTGTGGAACGAGACAAGAGGAACGTGAAATCAGCGAAACACGTAAAGGAACATGTATCCATCCGGTCCGTGTGATTTTCCCCGCGCCCTCGCCCCTTAATCTCACGTCTGTCAAACGGTCGTGAATTCTCGGAAGATGTAAGGCTTCGGAAAGTGGGCACGCGAAGAAAATAGTGTCTAAAGTTTTCGCATAATGCTATTGCATTCAAAATATATTACGGTCGCCGATGTTCCGATATATTTACGGTAACGACGAGGAAGTATTTGACGGGGAAAGGAGTAAAGCAATCTTGGACGGTGCGCACAGCAATGGCCTCGACAGACAGCGTTACGACAGAAGACCTCCGGAACGAGATCGAGAGGCTCTCACGTGAATTAGATTTAGCATCTACAGAAAAAATACAATCGGCTCAATATGGTCTAGCTCTGCTCGAAGAAAAATCTGCTTTGGAACAAAGATGCAACGATGTCGAGGCCCTCTACGAAAACACGAAACACGAATTGGAAATCACGCAGGAGGTTAGCTCAGGTTCTTTTATGTCTGTATTTCGATGTACGTGAATTGTTTTTTCTCACTTCTCTGTGTATCCCGTTTTAAAATTCGACGCTGTCCACGAATTTTCGATGTTTGTACAATGTTTGAGCATATTAAAATATGTTTGCGATATGCTAATTACATTGTACATTCTAATAATCGAATGACAAATATCACTTTCTAAATGTTCCAAGACTGATGTTTTTCATGTCTTTCCTTCTATAGGCTTTAGCAAAGTTTCAGACAACTACGAAACTAACTACAAAAAGTGGTATAGAACAAGAGGAGAGTCTTATTAATGAAAGTGCTGCGCGAGAAACGTCTCTTCAGTCAGAAATCATCGAATTAGAAAATGAAACGAAGCAAGTATGTAATTTGTTTCAAGAGTATTTAGAAAAATTCAGATTTCTTCAAATTTAAATGGTTTTTATTCGATGTCATTTTGCCTAGTTGCGTCATGAACTGGAGCGAGTGCAATCCGAACGTGATCATGCATTCCAAGAACGGGAAGAAGTCAGTAAAGACCACCAACAGGCAGAGACAGAAAGGAAGTCTTTACGTACTATGCTGCGCGAATGTAGATTTCGTGAAGCTCGACTGCTTCAAGATTATTCAGAGTTGGAAGATGAAAATATTTCATTACAAAAGCAAGTATCTGGATTACGATCCAGTCAGGTAGAATTCGAAGGTGCCAAACATGAAATAAGAAGATTAACGGAAGAAGTGGAACTTCTAAATAGTCAAGTTGAAGAATTAACAAATTTAAAAAAGATTGCTGAGAAGCAAATGGAAGAAGCGCTTGAATCGTTACAAGCTGAACGCGAAGCAAAATATGCTCTTAAGAAAGAACTTGATCAAAGAATTAATAGCGAGTCCATTTATAATCTTAGTAATCTTGCACTTTCAATTAGAGGTATCACAGAGGATCATACAATATGTAGCGACGGAGAAGACGATTCTCCAGCATTACGTAGAATTGAGGCAGATTTGAAAACTCAAGAACCAGGTACCTCGGCTACTGACAAACAAGTTGATTTGTTCTCTGAAATTCATTTGAATGAACTAAAGAAATTAGAGAAACAGTTAGAACTAGCCGAGTCTGAGAAGGCTCATCTCACACACAACTTAAGAGAATCACAATATGCGGTTGAGAAAAGCCAGAATGAATTGCAATCATTTGTTGCGCGTATTGTGCAATTAGCAGCCCATGTACAGTCGTTGCATCATCTTCACTCTAAATTGCCTGAAAAACAAACCGAAGAAGCAACACTGGATAAATTAAATCAGGTATGCAGGTATATGAGAAACATATGTGTCTGCTTTAAAATAGAATGTTACTATAAAACAAAATGTTACTATATAATTAATTTCTGCTTTGTTTTCAGGCCATAATGCAATATCATCAATGGAGTACTATGTCTGCACGAGAAGTGAATCAGCTTCAAAAGGATTTAGCTGAATTGGAAAATGGTTTGACTATATCCGATTCAACGCAACAATTACGAACGGAATTAACGAATCTTAGAAATAAGGTATATGGAATCTTTTTACCTTGATATTAAATTTTTTCATTTTGTATATATAAACAGTGACATAGCGGAAAATACGAAGAAACAGACATATAAGTTATTAACTTATTAAGTTTCTACTGACAATAAGTTAGTACATGGAAATATCGAGAGTAAAATAAACTGTGACTCTGGCACAATGACAATTAATATTCAAAATTTAGACTTTGAATAGAAATTATGGCATTTCAGATCCCTGAATCAGAGAAGAGCCTTCGAGAAAAGGTTGGAGCGTGTGATCCCTTTGACGTATTTACCAATTATTTAATAACAATTTGTCTTTTGGCTCCTTTAATGATCCGTACAGATTGCTTTCTAATGTTCTAACAACCCATCTTGTATTGCTTTTTGATATCTTTATATTCTTAACTGTACATGTTGCTACAGCTACTGACAGGCAACCATGATTTCTCAAAGCATAGACTCCTTTGTGAAAATACATTTGTACTCTATATATCCTATTATTGTTTTCACAAATGGATTGACACGATCATTGTCCACATGAATGTTTTTCTATCAAGTGCTCAAACAGATGTACGGATCTCAATTGCTATGCACTGTGGCTTTAAAATAGAATGTGCTTAGGAACAAGAAATCAGTCGATACTATCCTTCTATTTATTTTCACTTGCATCTAACGTAGCATGAATCAGATTCACAGAGCCTGTTTGCACGATGTTCAAGCAGATGTTCTGTATATCATCTTGTACAGTCTTGCAAAATTACTTCAACTATCAAGCATTGTTTTCCTGAAATACAACATCTATCTTTTACAATCGAACTTCTGAAGCTGATACATATACGTACAGTATCAAGGAATATATATATATATATATATATTTCAAATATATATATATATACGTAATACATGACAAACATGGCAAGAATATTGTCAATATGAATATAAATGATATTTATTATATTTCAGCTTTTAGATACAGAGCAAAGAAGCATACAGCTTGAATCTGATATTGCTACCTTGTCAAAACTTGCAATGGAAGCTGGTGGTTTCCTTGACTCTGCGCAGAACGATTTACAGAATATTTCTGACGAAGTTGCTCAACTTTATCATCACGTTTGCACAGTCAATGGAGAAATTCCGTCGCGCGTGGTTCTTGATCATGAGAAAATCGTTCCTGATAAGGAGGAAGAGAATGAAAAGATAGAATGGTGTAGAACTTCGTTTAAAACAGATATACAAATCAAGGATTTAGAAAGTTTGAGTAAAGCTAAAGAAATAGCAAAACATATAGAAACTGCAATGGATCAAATTAAACACCTCAGAAGCGCTGTAGAACACACAATTGAACTGTCCAAAGTCAAGGGAATACAGTCGAATGTTTGTAATGTGTGCGAAGGTAAGTTCAATAGATCAATGCACGAATTTACTCGTATTTGTTCCACTTCTATGTCAGATAGATAATTATATATTTTCCTTATTATAAATTATAGGATCTGTAAATGAGAACAAAGCAGAAGTAGCAGATCTACAAGAACAAGTGATTAGGTTGAAGGCTTTGCTATCAGCTAAACGCGAACAGATTGCAACCTTGAGAACAGTACTAAAATCAAACAAAAATACTGCGGAAGTAGCACTCACGAACTTGAAGAGCAAATATGAAAATGAGAAGAGCATTGTTAACGAAACCATGTTGAAACTGAGAAACGAGCTTAGAATGTTAAAGGAAAATGCAGCAACATTCTCAAGTAAGTTCATTTTAATTTATAATTATACATACATATAAGATAAGGCATTGAAAACAGGCTGCAATTAATTTTATCAGTTTTGGCGATAGAAAAAAATATATCGAATATAATCTGACGCTGATAGCCTTTTTTTGTAGGTGGAAGTGGAAGGAAAGTCGTTTTTTTTTAAATAGAACATATTTCTTACTTACCTTCTAATAGGTTTATTAGTATATTTTCATTTCTTTTGCAGTTTCACTTGAATAAAAACTATTGACATCATGCTTTTGTCCCTTTTGAAATTATTGAAAATTAGTGTGATGTATACTTTCTTTTATCGTTGAAACTAGCAGACTTCTTTGGATAGTTAATTTTAAATACATCACCCTGTATATTGTGTATTTTCATAGTAGCGTTACAAGTTTGTATTATTTGAACCAATCATTTGAGATATTATTATTTAGTTTCTACTGATTTGTATTACATATAGTACAGTTAATTTATTCTCTTTTTTCTATTTTGTTCTACTAACATTATTACATTAATATGACGTCAAAATAATAATTGTTATCAGCATTTATGTATATGTTGCTACTTTTAACAAGTTGCGTCACAATCGACTTTGCGGTTGCATTGGGAGTTTGTCGCCAACGATATTGCTTTGTTTTGTAGCAAATTATATTATTTCTTACTACTAGCACCTGTAGGATTAATAATATACTGCCTTAAAATAGACCATAATTGTTCTTAATGCGAAGTCATAAATATTTGTTTGAAATACTAACTTATATATGGTGTTCATTACTCTATGAAACTTCAAATAATCAATGTGTCCAAGCTAACTCTATAGTTTATAGCGCGTACGGCGTATAAGTCAGCTCAAGTGTGAAAGCCTCCATTTGATTCAATGGAACGCTGTGGCGCGTACGCGTAGGAGCCGTGCGGACGCTCGTCCGCTCGCGGACCGTCAGCTCAACTGTGAAAGGTCCCATAAGACTATGGGTAATCGGCTATGCAAGCTGACGGTACGCCGTACGCGCAGCGCGCGCACAGTAGGACAATCCGATGAATTCTGTGTCAAAATCAAAGAACTTTCGATAGAAATGAGATAAAGCGATGATTTTTTTTCTAAATTAAAACTGAAACTTTGCAGAATATGGGAAAAATAGAGAGATTATGGTACGAACGTTTTTTAATCTTGAAAAAATTCGTCAAACTTGCACAATTTCAAGAAAATTGTGGTTTATCCAATACCACGCGCGGACAAATCTTTTTTTTGGCGTGTTATACATCATTTCCAGTAGATTTTTTCACACTGAATTCAAATCTGGTCTCAAAATTTGTCTACGTCCACAGGATTTTTCAAAAAATCGATTTTTGTGAACAAAACTAATGAAATCATCTTTTCGATGAAATGAATAACCCACTATTTTGAAAGTATATTGTATTCTCGTATATAAAACACATTAAAAATAAACATAATGAAATATTTGAACGTTTACTTGACGTATTTCACTTGACGAACGATCACTTGATGTATCGCTGCGATTCGCGGTCTGCGATCGCAGGCATTATAGGCTGTGTATGACTGTTGTCATGTAATTCAAATTAGATACCTATTGTCGATAATTATATTTTCATTTATACAGGAAGTAAGGTAGGTATTTAATCTTTTTAACTTACTTCTCATCAACGAATTTTGTAACTTCTGGTGGTACCTTATTCTTATTTTTATCACTAGAAGTTAAAAACTTCGTTGATGAGAAGTAAGTTAAAAAGATTAAATACTTACTTTACCTCCTCTGTAAATGAAAATATAATTATCGGCAATAGATATTCGAGAATCTTACCGTACTGAGGCCGAAATGGCCGCACTTGCGCGAGAAAAGTTGCACCATATCGGAACACTGATCGGAAACACTGATGCGTACGGCGCGGCGTACCGTCAGCTCTAGTGTGAAACGGATCTTAATGAGTTACATTGAGTAACATCAAAATATATCATATTGGGATTATATGCAGTTAATATGTTCTTATGTATTCTTAATAATCCTGCAATATTAATATTGGATATATTAGGGTGTTTATGAAGTGTGTTGATAAAAAAATAGTAATTACAGTCTACAGATTTATTATATACCATTTTAAGGTATAAAGCTGATCTTTAAGACCCTATTTTCAGTTTTTATCTCGATATTTAATTTTACTTTTAAATAAAGTTTATTTCAATGTCAACCAATGCAATTATCGTATATTCGATTTATTCGATTTTCGAGTGGAAAAATAAATAAGTTGACGATAGCATTATACGATATTCGGTCAAAATATGGTGGTAAATGAATACACCATTTACCGATAGCATCTACAGTACCGTTCACTGAAGTTTGACCGACTGCCGATGTCCATAAACGCATTTAGGAATTTCCTCTCGTAAAATGTTTATTGTAACGTTTCTTCGAAAAACCCTCATTAGTTATGTAGAAAGGTTATTTAAGATTACTATGTAATAATATAAACTTTCTTGAAGCGAGCGAAACGTTTTAAATTTATTATTAAATTTTCTCTCTTGGCCGAACTTCCATGAGCGGTAGTGTATGTAGAAAGAACTCAAAACTGGATGTGACACAGTCTTGTAAATGAAGAACGTGAACGACGAAAACATTTAATTTCTACCATACTACAATCAACGCAAATCATTGACCGAGTATGCTGATTACAATAGTGTTTGCTTTGATCAGTAGGTTTTATTTAGGAAAAAGTTCTGTACCTCGTGAGTAATGGACATAATGTAGTCTGCAAATAGTCTGTGGTTTTTGGCCTGGGAAGCATCAGACTACTCAGACTGTTTGTTTAACACTAGAACTACCGACAGTTAAGACAAAGCTATTTCTACCAAAACCAGACAAAATGACTGGTCTTTAAAAAATACGTAATAATAGGATATTTTTATATTTATTGATTTATTACTATCTTACAAAAGGGATGTGGGGCCGAATATGTTTTTGAAAATATTATGTAGCGGTAATCTTTCAGCAGTAGACCCCTCTTTTATTTTTATCCAACTGGATCCGTCTATTGCAATTTCATTTTGATTATCTCTTGTACACTTTTAGTTTCATCTTCAGAACATGAAGGCACACAAGCACGTCTTCTTTAACGTAAATTCAAAATATTTTCTAATTCACTTTCCGAGGACTCCTGAACATTTTCTTCGTCTATAATCTCATTCCATATCACTATTATCACTATGAAGTTCAATTTCATTTTCTTCTGATTCTCGATATTAGAGTATTCTATTGTTGTATTGTTCACTTTTTGCAACATTTAGAAATGTTCAATCGTTTTGCCATTTTTAGGGCTTGTAAAATATCGTTATATAAAAAAAAATTAGGTTCTATTCCAACGACTATGGTATACAAAATGACCGCGTGAAACAACATCGATAACTATGTTACGTTACAGCGCGGCTATGTTTATGTTTATGTTGTGGCGCGATAAATCTATCTAAATATCTAATAAACGATTTCGGGTTCGGTATACAGATTATAGGATGCTTTTCTACTTTGAGAAGTGGTATAAGTAGTCATGATACAAGATTATTTTGATTCTGAATAAATTAAACAAAAATAAAATTCATTATATTACACCTTTAGTTATCGCTACAAAAGTCATCATATCATTGCGGAAAAAAATGTAACATGAAGTAAGAATTTTAAAATGAAATTGTAAAACCAGTCATTTTGACTGGTGTGGTAGTTCTAGTGTTAATGTTACTGTTACAAATCGGACATTTCATATGCAACAACCTAATATATGTATAATGCAGCAACTATTCCATAATTACCTGTTTCTCCGAAGAGCTCACCACTGGTGAGTCACCAGGCGCTATAAATGGGTAATTATTGGGCGGCGACTGTGTTTAGATGTTCTCATTAAAATAGGCCAGCCTGTATATTCGTGTTGCTCTGTTGTGTGTACTTGACACTTCATGCTTACGCATCCTTCTTGTATTTGGTGTTAATCCCTGCTAACCACACTCCTCAGGTTTACGTGCGATGTTTGCCGCACGCTGCGAAGAATACGTGACGCAGGTCGAAGAGCTCCAAAGGCAGTTGGCGGCGGCTGAAGACGACAGGAAAACGTTGAATCAGCTTCTGCGG
Source organism: Lasioglossum marginatum (assembly GCA_028455795.1). Taxonomy (NCBI): domain Eukaryota; kingdom Metazoa; phylum Arthropoda; class Insecta; order Hymenoptera; family Halictidae; genus Lasioglossum; species Lasioglossum marginatum. The sequence goes on along the minus strand of CM052265.1, from coordinate 10,496,671 downwards.
CTAGCGGTGCAGCAGAAGCTTTGTCTGACGATGAAGTTGGAGGAGCTGGAGGTGGATCGGGAGTTACGGAACACTCGAAGACACGCAGCCAGCGCAAACGGACGAGGTAGACCGCGATTGTCGCAACAGACGAACCGTCCTCATTTAGGCAGAGAGTTCTTCTAGAAAATGATGAAGATGTGGAGCAAAATATTCTGAGAAAAACGAGGATTTTGAACTTTTCAATTTTTTACTGCTCGTCGTCGAACCGCATAGCCATTGAAAACTGATTAGCTGCGCTTCTCGGGATTGCTTTTCGATGACAAGAAAATCGCAGAGTTTAGCATTTACTCCCCTTTTGAATATTTCACATAGATCGTATAGAAAGAATAGAGATTGTACAAAACCGTTCTTGTAATATGTCATGAAAATATTTTTGGAAAATTTGGGCAGACCAACGACCGTTTAACTTTAGAACTACCGAACTAAAATCTTTCACGTTCTATACTAGAGGAGCAGGAAACGAGTGGGGGGAGATATCTGTGGTTGTCAGGAAAAACGCCGCATGTCACAATTTCAAAAAATTTGAGTTTATGCATTAATTCTGCTTCATAGTATAGGATTTACGTATTTTCCAGAAAAAAAGTCATGAAAACAAATTCGAAAGGCTGAAAAAAATAATGCAATTTAACCGATGTCCTATGTCAAAGCATTAGTGATCAAAACTTTAAACGATAATATCTCGAAAGTGAAAGTATGTGACATGCGGTGTTCTTCCTGACAACCACAGGTATAGTGTTCATCAATGTTTCTTTTTTAACAAATATGTTGGTTTTTAGCGAGTATGACCTATTTATCTTATTTATTAAGGGAAATCCACTCATGTTTATTTAATCTGAATAGCGTATAATGCAATTTTCATAATGAGATATTTTTCTAGAACGTAAGTTTTCATTGAAACATGGTCTTAACGTACATTTTGTTCCCTCCTCCCTCCGAGTGCTAGGGTTGATAGGAAGAAAAGCAAGACCTGTTCTCCTCGTTTGTAAGGAATAACTTTTGTATTGAATCGAAGAGACGCGGAGCAAAACGTTTGGAAAGCTTTGAAATGTTCACATTTTCTTGTACCGATGTTGCTCCATATCGTAGGAGTTTTTAGGAAGCTCTGCCTTCTGTTACCAATGTTGTTAATAGAGATGCCTGACGACAAGCATAGAACGGGTTTCTGTTGCTTTTGTTTTGCGTGACTGGCACAGAATTCTGAGGAACGTTCTGTGCTTGATGATTCGTTCGCAGCGAATCGTGCAAACTGCAAACTGGAAACGATTCCTGTGAACACGAATGCTTAAAGATATTGTAATCTTTGAATTGATTTTCAAATTGATTCGCCTTTCTTTCTAAAAAAGTTACACGTTAATTCTATGTGTGTTTGTTTCTTATAGTTCAGCCGACCATATATGTTTTTAGTTGGACTTCCATTTATCTAGTATAATATTGTCTATCGGTTTATAACAGCGTAGAGAATATTCATGCATGAATGGCTCGTATTGTTATAATTTATAATACTTGTTAGATCGAGTCACAGATAACGTCCACTCCAAAAGAATTTTATTCTTATTCGGCTCAGTTAAGAATTAACTAAATGTTCATGCAATATGTATTGACAATGAGACATTCGGGACCAGAGGAAGCTATTTCCAATCGGTTGCGTCACGAGCCGATTCTCAAACGTCCTGAAAATTTCTTCTTAATAAAAGAGAATTCATTCGATTGTTGACTGCTGCCTTTTAAATTATTTACAATCTCGCTTATCTTGTGGTCACATTTGAGCTGTTAGCTCCGTCCTTAACGTGTTAACAGGTTTCTTTTATCTTATTAGATTTTGCCTAGTTGTATTTGCTGTAAATGTATAAATGATATGGTGCCAAAGTCCACGGGTTGAGCAATCTTGGTTGGAGGATACATCGAATGTCGGGGAAAAAGACAAAGCTTATCGCTGAGCATATTTGATAGCAAATTGAATGGTTGTGGTGCTCGATTTTTGATTAAAAAATCGACGATATAATAATTGCACAATGGTTTTTAGCAAAACACGTTAATAATATTCCACAATTCGATTAGATGGAATTATTGAACATGAAGGTCTGGGTTAGATTTGCTGGACGTTATTTGTGACTCAAAGAATATATGAGACAATTTCTTTCGTATTAATGGGGGCGCATGACGAAAACAGAAGAATATGAACGTGTACTGTTTTTAGGTAGACGAACAAGAAAAACAAGAATTTTACATTGCATACCATAGAGACAATATTATTGTGCGCAACAAGTAGCGTTTATAATCAAAGTAGAATGGAATACACCGTAGATGTTTAGAGTCGAAAAAAAGAACGTAAAGAGTAGCGAGAATAACAGATTTCTTATTGCAGAACGAAAGAAAACGTTGCTTCATTGTCGACGACGTTATACCTTTTGACCTTTTTTTGGGTCATCTTTTTGTCTGGTCCAATTCTTCTAGTTTGTGGCATTTTTAGCACGACCCCTCCCCTCGCCCCTTTTTAAAAACTAAATCACGATAACGTGTTCATTATATTCGAGAGGGAGAACTGTTTTTGTCATTGAACGTAACTTGGCCTAACCAGGTTTGAATTCAATTTTATTGAATTTGGCAGCTTTTCATCGATTGTACTCGTATCGGTCAGTGCTCTTACTGTATTCTATATAGACTTATTATTGTATTATTAGTTGTTGTTAATTTATATGTATATCTATTTATACATATACATCTATTTGAACGATTCGTATTGATCGATATCAGCAGCTATACTTTTCATTTTGATATTCTTTGTTGCATAATATTAACCGATCTCGTTTCGTAAGATCCGATGCAGCTGTTTATGCGAGAATCCGTACCAATTAATTACCAAATGCAATCGGAAATGGACGCGTATTTCCATGAATATACGCAACACATTTTCCTCGGTAACTTTGTACATTTGGGCGGCTGGGTTCTCAAGTGAAAATCTATTAATATATTACGTTGACTTGACAACAAGATATAATTTAGTTTTTAATTACTAGACCGCAGATCTTCACGCAATGTAATACTTCCACGATGCAATTATTTTTTTCTATCAGTGATCTTTGCACGTTTTATTATTATAAGAAAAATACTGAATTCGATTGTACACAGTGTAATACGATTACAATATTTTCCTGGATGAGTTTGATCGTTATAAGGTTCGCAATTAGTGTAAATATGAAGCATCACATTTCTAAGAATTAGCGCAGTGGGCATAGGTCACTTGGGAACCAAGCACTGTTGCTTGTTTTTACTGCCTCTTCGTTTCTTTACCGCTTCATTCTACGAGTGCGGAATGTTGTAAAAATAAGGTGAACAGAGAAATAGAACATAAATCGGTATGTTTATATGCGGTACACGAAAAATGTGTATTTACGCGCAACAAGTATCTTTGCGCATTTTACTACGCGTTTATTAATCAATTGAAACTTTAATTGATCGTCGAAGTGTGCGAGCGAGCGTGCGTGCGAGCGTGCGTGCGTGCGTGCGTGCGTATTTTGGTAAAGGAAATCGCATGATGCGTTTGGTGGTACATCGTGGAAAATATTAAAAATTGATTGTCGATCGATCACTATATTTAAAATCGATATTAACGATTAACATGAACCGTCTTTAATCAAATTTGTTATTAGCGCTATTAGTATTATTACCTTTATTACCATACATTAATTATCGCGATATTGCTATCAGCTTCGTCGCGGAATCCAGATGACGAGTACCTAAAGAGAATTTATCGATCGTTCATTGACTATCAATTGATTGATTAGTTGTCGCTATTATTATATTTATACCGTATAGTTACTCTATTGCCTGTGTCTACGATTCTAATCAACAGAGATCCTTGTTTACCAATTTATTTCTTTTTTTCCTTTACTTAACACTATTTAGGAACTAACGGAATAAAAACTGCAAATCAAGATTTTCTTTTTTGTTTTCTTTGTTTTGTATTCGATCAGATTAACAAATTCGCCGTGAATGACGTCACTTATTTGCTCGATAATCTAAATTCAGTATGTGTTCTGAATGTTTAAGTGTTCTTGATCAAGCGTCATCTTGATCAGTGCGATTGATCAAGTTGTCATTCGATATAACGCGTTATAATTAAAATATGGACATTACATATATTGAATCGAGATAAATGTTCCAAATGAATTGGTTCCTTTCGTTTCTTTCTGCACGAATGCAATCTGATTTTAGTATGTTGTACATATCGATGCATCAGTTTGTAGAATCGTGGTGAATCTGTTAATTAAGATATGTCAGAGTTTGATGAGTGCGTTCGAAGGACGCGACGATTATTGTGTATCGATATTTTTGACACGGAATGATTAACCGGTTGGATTTCGAGCGATAGACACAGGTGGTTCTAATTTATGTCCATAAACCGAGCCAGCCTCATACCACCGTCCCTTCCCCACCCTTCACGCCATTGCCAGGAACAAACAGCAGAAGAAATTCTTTCGTTTCTCTTTATGACCATTAAGTAATATTTACCTTCTGACTTCGTCCTTGATGAAAAGAAATTCGTCCTCAACTTTTCACCTTGCCGTCCTCGCTCTACAATGGCGACTCGAAAAATCGTTCGTATTATAAAGGAGAAAGAGAAACAATCTCAAATTGTCATTCCCGCAGAGCTAGAAATTAAAATTTTATTGTATTTTCTGAAATGTTGATTATCCTCGTCGGCTACTCGAAAGCCATATTCACGATACGTCCGATGTTGTTATCCTTGAAAATTCTATAGGTAGATATTTTTCCGTCCCTTTCTGTTATCTCAAGTTTCGAACGTATTCGATAAAAATTAAGTAACGAAATATGCGCAGAACTGTATTATCGTTTCGAAAGAATTCGTTAGAATCACGTTCATCCGCCAAACCGTTTGTCTTCAGAAATAATTGCCACCAAGTTTCATAGAAATTTCATTGAGTTCGTACTTGAAATTTAGAGTACACCAGTTGAATATTTTTGTTATAAACGCGTAGAAAAGGAGGTTGGAGATGTGCAATGTGCAATATATGACGTACGAAATTCGGTCACCAAAGCGCCAAAAACCTGTAAACTTCTGCCAAAGATATTCTGTCCTTTCGAGGGTCTAATTATCCTTCACGCACTTAACTTTACAAAGTTCCTCCGTGTTACAACACGTACTGTCGGAAATCGTTGTAACACGTCACTCTGTCAAGAGTCCCCAAACGGAGTCCATGGAACGTGCCTATTCTTTAATTATTTCGGTGGGAAAGCAATGTCGTTCTTGAATCGCGTCATTATGAACAATCTCAAACCTTGAAACAATACATTCTTATCTACTCTTAAGAGTCTGTAACAACGCGATTGGAGAAATCACGAGACACTTTATGACAAATAATATCACAGTTTCACGTTATTTTCATAAGTTTATAGCGTAGGAGGTATTCAATTATTTTGAATATCTTGAGCGAGTAGTAAAGTAAATTTTTATGATAAATTATTCAACATTGAATTTCAAATCTTGAATTTTAATCTACTATTTCTTTTTTTACATAGTAGGCAGAGAAGTAGCCCTACCAAGGATGAGAACACGTACATTTGTCACGCAAACGTGAAAAACTGACATTACATTCTCACCGAGTCGATGCAAAAGATTTGACCATTATTCGGAAGGAAAGATTCGTTTATAAGGAGATATTAATTAATCTCGGGACTCTCCTTTCGTCCATAAGTGTTTGTTGTCTGCTTCTTTGAGCGGTGTGGAACGTTCGCGATTTGAAAATTATTTGAATTGCTCAGTTGAATGGTTGAATCGAAACGAACCTTGACAATGACAAGGACAAAGGATCTTTTGGCAAATTTAAATTGGCGAATCACCGGTCAACTGAAATTCAACGTACCTCTGTCCATGAGAAAGCTGCCGAAATTGGATGTCGTATTTGCGTACCGTAGCTGAAAATCATCTTCGCGACCAAACGCTACGATAAGCTACTGTTCTTTTCGACAATAACATCGACGTTAAACGATTTTGTATATGACATTAGAAGTAAAGTGTTAAGACCTTCGTGCCATTCCAATGGCTTAATATCCATCATGGCGCGTGCTCACACCGCGAAGAGTATTATAGCCAGAATATTTCATTCTCTCTATTCTTCATCGAGCTTATACGATTAAGAGAAAAAGAATGGTCTAAACGATATCATTTAACATCGCGACGAACAAAAGTACCATTATATTTTTACATTCGCGAGAAAGATGATCGAAGAAGATGATGAGAAAAAAAGGAACGAAAGTTGATTAAGAGAATTATGGAGAAAGATCAACCACAGAGTCTATCTGCCGGACGGAATGAGAACACACGAAGTCACGTATCCGCCGAAGACATTTCAAGAGCAAGAAAGTGTGTCAACTAGGAGATTCCATATATGTAAATTTTTATAAGGATTTGTTCACGTGACAATTCTCGAAATGTCTGTGTCTGAGTACCTATAATTAAACATTTAATCCTGTACGGGATAGCTATATGTATGAAATTCAATTACAGCCTGTATAATTTCCGGTAATTTCACTGAGAAGAATCATTCGAGCTGGAACACTAATTTAATTTAGTGAGTGTAATTCGATGTAGTATAATTTCTTCGGTTGGCGCGAAGCCAATCCCTTTCCCTGCTTCCAATGGCAACCGAAAACACAGAAAAATGTACTTTTACGGAGAACTTTTACGAACAACGTCAACGAGACGACTGCTCATTGTCCTTTTGGTGGATACAGGTATAACTTTGCGTGTCGAGAGCACCGGCAGGCAGATTTGCTCAAGGCTTCCATAAAAGCTATGATTGCGTCCCAATTCTGGCTGACTTCCTGGCAGTGGCGTGTGCGTTTGGCTTAGATCGTATTATATGTACTTATGAACGTGAAGTGTAAAGAACGTAAAGCTCGAGCGCCGAGTAAGATTAGCTGTAATGGCGTAGGATAAGCGATTTAACCGACTGCGTAAATTGTGCTGGAATCATTAACCGATCGTGGAAAATCGAGCGGAGCAATGGGTTTAAGCTGTATAGTTGGTGGATAACGTATAATGAACCCGTAGTCACTTCTTTTTCGATCGACAACGGAATCGAGGGAGTTTCGATTCTTTTCAGTTCCATATGACGAGTCTGTGTCTTCAAACTCGGACGAGATTTGCAGTATCAATGGATTCGTTCACGATGGTGTTAATTTCACGGGTTTGCTATAATTTTTCCACCGTATGGTCGGTAAAAACGATATAGCGAGGTCGACAAATCGACTGTGAATTGCAAAGCTGATAGGATGGACATTCGGACTCCGACAGGACGGAACTGACGGAGCAACAGCTCCGGTCAGCCAAATCTGCTTCGAGCAAATTTTGATCAATGTTTGTAATCGTACTTTGCGAGCAAAAGGAGTCTATTTTGGTGCCAATATCATGCTTGAAGCAGAATTTGGTCCCTATTTGCTATGAATTCGCTGACCAAAACTTGTCGACAAATTTCGAGTCTATGCCGCGGCAGATGGGTCGGAATTTGAGTGCAAAGTTTACAGGCGGAATTCCATGCCACATCGACGGTAAAACGAGGGCAGATCTAAGAGCGGACATAATCTTGCTGTTTTTTTTATTGTTCAAAGTGGAGGGAGGTTTAATAGCTTTACACACGCCTACCCAGAGTCATCGCAACTCCGGGGAAGTGCAGGCCGGTTCCACCCACTAAAACTCCTCCCTTCACCGGCGCCTCCAGTACACGTTTGATCAGTCAGGCACCACCGAGGAATTTATTTCGGACTGATCTGTTCAACGTTTGTAAAAGAGACCTAATCTTGTTCTATGAATAAATATCGGGCAAAATCGGAGTAAATCTTGTAGGAGGGAAAACCGAATTTCTAAATTATATAATTTTAAGTTTCATGTATTTTCAATCATTTAACTATTTACAAATCTTAAAATAATGAAAATAACGATTTTGCCCGATATTTACTCTGAAGCAAGGTTAAGCTGCTCTTAATGTGACCGACCTGCCCTCAATTTGCCATGAAATTTCTCTGCAAGCTGGTAGCAAATTCATAGCAAATCAAGAGTAGATTGCTTACTGGGTGAATCTGCGGAAAAGTGAAACTTCACAGATTTTGAACTTCACTCAGAATTATACCGATTTCCCAGGTTCTGTTTTAACCAAATGCTGATTATAATTTGTGCAGCTCTGCGTCCTGGAACATTAACGAGATCCGATTGTTTAGGGTCCATCTTACGACCGCGTTACATCTTTTCTACCGACTATGTCAGGATTGTTCGACTGGAACCTTCACGAGCGAGAGCTCTGCGAAACTCGCGAGCAGTGCAACAAATAAAAGGTAAAAAATTGCCTTATTCGTTTATTCGGTTGAATAGTTGCAATCTGTCGAAACTCTCTGACGTTCCTGTTTCACACTTCGCAGCGGTTACGATGGTCACTAAACTTGTCTCTCGCTCTTGGTGGCTCTTCAATTTTATATGACCAGAAACGGTTCGCGTCAGTTTGACATTCCTGGACTATTACGATCGTATATTTGTGTTCTGGGATGCGAGACGTCTTCGAGGACGTTTGTGTGTGTTTTCGCACCTTAACAGGGTCCACGTTGCATTTAGACAGAAGATCATAATCCTATCATCCGTTCAGTTGTTTACGATCTCTTCTACATCGATCGTTATCCTTAATATTCCAGTCCTCTTGTTGTTCGTCAATGTGGAAGCGTTCTCAGAACGTGAAAGCGTACTACATATTTATATTTTAGGTTTTTACGGATAGGGTGTATCTACGAAAAATCATTTTCCCCGTAAAAATGATAAAAGACAGCACAGCGGTGGCTCTCTGTTTTCTTAGATCAGAGCCGAGGAACTGGCGGCCCATGGGCCGCACACTGTTTATTTCCTCTGCTCTCATTGCTTACCAGCATCCTTCTCTATTCGACTGCTATCCTCTGAAAGAAATACTGTGAAGTCCCAATCTAAGTGCGACGGAGGTGACCGTACCAAATCAGTTTGCCTACTCCTTCCACTGGGGAGCATACCTCGCAAGAGGCCAAGAAGCCCGAACTGCCTCGGTCGCCGAGCAGCGTAAACATGCCGCGTAATCCCATACCGGGTCGGTTATATCGGCGTGAACCACTACTAATCCAATTACAGAACTTCTTCATTTTTCATTATTTTTTTATGGGACTTTCACCAACTTATTTGTGACATTTTTCCTGATTAAAATCACACTAAACACGATATAATTTCAACTGTATTTAGTGGTTAAATTGACGGTACGGAGTAACTTTAATTACTTAATTTAGTAACTTAATTTTTACCGCGACAGTCGGCAAAAATTAAAAACTTATTGTATGGTTTAAAATACCAATGCGATGCTAACTTTTTTATTTTCACTTTTCTTCTTATATGTATATGATAAATTATAAATTAAGCTTCACATGTACAGTAAATATGGGCCAAATTGTATCTTGTTTGGTGTCATTTTAACCAGAAAAATGTCGCAAATATATTGGCAAAATTTCATTAAAAATAAGTAAAAAATAAAGAAGTTTCATTATTGCACTAGTATTGTTTCACCGATATGTTATTTTTTGTTGCGACTTCGGCCGCGCGGTCCGTGTTTACATGCTGTCCTTTTCTACGTTCGGCGGGTCGACGCGGCCACAAAAAAATAGTACCCGGTCCTGATCTATGTCACAGCACTGAACCAAGAATCGGCTTAGATTGGGCCTTTACTGTAGTATTCGGCTTGCGGGCCACCGCGCCAGTTTCCCGGCTCTGGAAATAAAGTCAAGCTAGGAGTGATGCTAAAGAGTGGGAGACCAGAAAATTAATAGTGAGGGTCGAGAACAAGTTCCCGGACACTGTCTCAGATCATTATACAAGCGAAAATTGATTGCAATTAAGCATGAAATAGAAGATTCTATGTTTGCCGAAGTAAAAATGCGAAACCTTAAATAGTCATTCTTATTTCTGTGACAAGACATCTCAGAATTTGAACAATAGCTTGTGACTGTTTTCTAATGGAATCAATCGATTCATTAACGTCGCTAATGTTGTTCCCCAGTACTTTAGTTATTCCATGACTTGATCTCATTCCGTTCCCAGCTATTAAGCCTAATTTTTCTAGATCAGGCATGTCCAGATCGCAGCTCGACATATGCATTTGCCTATTAGGCGCTGCGGAGTTTGATGAAGCTTGACACGTTTGTAAATGAATTGAATAGTTTAATTCGAGGCGATTTCAACGACAACTAATATACAGGGTGTCCCAAAAATATTGTACTTACTTGAAACGAGTGCTTCTTGAGATCATTCGAAGTAATTTTTTCCTTTGCGAAAATGTTCTCCGCGGCTTTGTTAAGAAGTTATTAACGAAAAATACAGACCAATCAGAGCGCGGCTACAACGCCGCGCACCGAGCCTGGCGTTGGCATTGGCAGAGCTAGAATCGGTCAGCAGTAGCCGCGCTCTGATTGATCGCAAAGGAAAACGTTACTTCAAATGACCTCTGGAACGACCCACTTCAAGGAAGTACAACATTTTTGGGACATCCTGTAGAGCAGGCCTGGGCACGGGTGGAGCTCTTCAAACGCCTGCTTCCTTCACCAAGCTTCCTTTCGGCGGCGTTCCTCGCGCCTTCGATGCACCGATGCACGAGACCTGCGCGCTGCTTGTGATGGACGAAGCGCGTCCTTCCTTCATAGTAACGACGGGTACTGGTGGGGGACAGTGGGCGCTATGGTGGAGACGGTCTTGTCTCAATTGAAACAAAAATTCCCAGGCCTGCTGTAGAGTGTCGCGCGGTTTATGGATATTTATCAGCAAAAAATCCGCAGTCCTCTGATCACGCTTCACCATTGATCGACATTCAGCGAGCCTTCTCAATCTGACAGCGCGTACTCCCAGGGGATCCAGAGTCATTGTAAATATTGTAAATGCACTCTAGTATTACGCCATGGAAACAATTATTGACGTACGATAAGATTAACACCGGAAATGCCGAGAGATTAATAATCGACGATTTATATTTCCGAACAACTTCGTATATTTTCTCCGTAGCCGTGCCGTAACTTAACTACCTGTGGAACACACCTGTGTGTAGCTTAGAGGCCGAGAGGCGCAAACGAAGATGAAAATTTCAAGAACTGAACCGAACCGAACCGAACCGAACTTAACCGAAACAAAACGGAACGGACGTTTGTAGATGATTCGTGAGTTTTATCCCTGTCCTCTGTCCCATGTTCATTCAGAGAAAATCGATTCGTCGGACGAGAGCGTCAATCGTGTTAATTAGATTTATCGATAGTAGACACTAAGTAGATGTTCAGCGACACTTATTTACAATGAAAAGGAAATGCGTACTGTGTGCTGATTTTCGGGCCGCATCCACATGGGTGCCCGGTGTGTTAATCGTTATTAAACCAATGGGACATTACCCGCATTAGAAGTTCTTTTTGTAACATAAAGTGAAATATAATCATTTGTAACACGAACTATATTCGTCTTTATATGTAGCCCTCCATGCGATGATTCAATTTCCATTATATTACGTTCGCAAGACAAACCGAATTAGAGCATTAGGGTGGCTCTTATTTTCGACTTTTGAATTTATTCTACGGTTCCCTCCCCCCTCCCTGGTTGTTCCAAATAATTAAAGAAAAATCTGTGCGCAGTTTGAGCTCGATCGGATAGCAGAGAAACGTGCCCCAAATTAATTAAACATTAAAATAATTAATTTAATGCTCATAAAACCGTCTTTTTTAATATCTTCTAAACTACTTACCACGCTGGAAAATATGTTAAACAAAACCTGTAGATCTGGACAGAGTGCGCCTTTTATGTTGTTTTTCGAAAAACAAACGGTTTTCGAAAAAATTGAGAGAAACGTACAAAAACGGACAAAATCCAAAAATTTTTTCTGAAATTTGAAAATTGAAGTGTGGTTTCATTATCTTTTTATCTTTTAATTGCAGATTTTTTTGCCGCAGGTTCTGTATATTTTCTTTTTTTTGAGTCTTAAAAATTTTTGAGATAAGATTCTTTTTCGCAAGGGTCAAGATCTTACAAAGAGAACTGCGTTTAGAAAAATCGTCTAAAATGAACCGTTAAATAAATATGAGCAAATACGGATCTACAGATTTTGTTTAACATATTTTTCAACGTGGTAAATAGTTTAGAAGATATCTAAGCGGATCTTTTATGCAAAATTAAAATTATTTGCATCAAGGACATTATATCGGCGCCCATATAAATTTTCCAATGACCAATATTTCTTTTCTAGGAACTATTATAAGTAGACAACGGATTTTATGCATTTATGACAAAAATGAGTAGGTGCAAATTAAAACAGTACAAGCATTAGAAGAATTTAAAAATCCTGTTATATGGTTTCCAACCAATTAATCATGTTAAGAAAGAAAATAAATTTCTGTTTCGTTCCAGTTTGTGGCAATTCAGGTGGAAAACTTTTATTTTGCATATAGATCCGCTGTCTAATTATAAGCGATATCTTCAAAACTTCTTTTGTTCGATTCCTCTTGTTCCATTGGATAAAATAATTCCATTCCATTGGATACTTTAACAAAGGGGTTCTCAAAAATATTTTAAATTGTATTTTTGACAAACTTTCAAAGTTTGGTCCTAAAGGAATTGTAAAAAATTGCACTTGCAGATTGTTGAAATATGTCAAAATTAATCTAATGTTCGATAATCGATTCGATATGATTTAATATTGGCATGTTTCAGTTTGTTTATGAAATAGTTATTTGTTTGTTTGATGCATCGTTCTTTTCTTCTAGCACAAGTGATCCTCACTTGATGTATGAAATTTAAACCATAAAGACGTGTTTTTCTATTCGTGCTCATAGTTCTATTGCTTGTGTTAATAAAACTTCGTTTAGTTAATTTTGTTTATTTAATAACATAATCTAATACAGATAAATAATTTTTTAAGAAAGCAATACTTTGAAAATGAGGAATCAAACAAAAAAGAGTGTTTTAAGATAGGCCTGATGGTTCCTGAGAAAAGGTATATTTTATGCGAAAAAGAGAAAGGAAATGCAGGTGCTGGACATGTTTCTTTCCGTGCACAGATAAAGATGTATTCACAGTCTTAAGTCCGGTATCCATTAAAAACCCGAAATTCGAAATTTTTAACCGGAATCAATGTTCAACTCCTCTTAATTGTTAAATACAGAAGGGATTCATTTCTTTTTTGTAATAATTTTAAAAAGTAATGCAATATTCTTTATGTATTCCGTAAATATTTCCACTGTCTTTCATTCGATCGTCTCATTTTTCTGATAAATTCATAAAATACGCTGCCTATAATTAGAACTTTCCGGAACAATCTTACCTATGAATTTCGGAATATTAATGTCCTTTAATTCCCCGACTAAACAAGTCTCCGCTTCCACAGAGTGTGTAAAATTAGCTACAAACGAATTGTTCGTTCCCAAGTTCGATCAAAAATTTCACTTTCCCAGTTGTTCTGAAATCTGTTTTTTACTCGAACGAAATCGGGAGGAGGAAAAATTATTCTTTCATCGTTCCTAACCCGCGGAATCATTTGTTTCACGGCGATATCGCTAATTACGGAAACATCCTGTTGTACACCGTCGAAAGGCTAACAAACTCATCCCACTAATATTAAGTGGACGATCTGTAGGAAGCGAGAGGCTCTATCCAGTATGCAGATTGCACGTTTCCGGTTCGGCCGTTATCGAGTAAGGTGTATTCGATTACACGGAAACCTGGAAAACTGCGGATGAAGTGCAAACAGCCGGTGGAACGGATCGACCCCAATTAACGTTTCCTAATTAGATCGGCGCGCGGCGTGGCAGCGTCTATCGCTCGAAGATCAGCTCGGGCAGGAACCAAGCACGTTGCTCCGCGAGGGAATGTTTCGCGGTTATTTATAAGTTCGAGGGTCGCCGCTTAACCTTGCCCGACCGAGGACCGTCGGACACGTCAACTGACCGTTTTATTAGGATGCTCCCTTCGCCCGGACCGGTCCAATTGGGTCAACACCACCTGACTACTCTTCCAAATTCGTAGCGTTCTCTCCCTACTCCGGATTATTTCATGAATTTCATTCTCCCTGAGCACAGCATACTCCTTTCCCGTGGTCAGAATACCCTGCGGGCCAGATTCGCCGCCGCACAGTGTGACAGATGCCCGGACAAAATTCACTTTCAAATAAACAAAAACTAACTGTGCCAATGTAATCTAAAATAATCATGTATTAAAACCCTTAAATATTAAAACTTAAAATTGTTTTCTTGAATGTTTACAGAGCATATATACTTCACCTTAAAGACGGACGGTTAACCTATAAATGAATGGCCACATTTTCATACGCGCTAGAAATATTTAAAAATTTAGTAAGGAGTATTTAAATTTCCTATATATGATGGATGTACAGGGTGTCTCAAAATTCCTTCAACATTCGGAAATGGGAGGTTCCTGAGATCATTTGAAGCGACATTTTCCTTTGCAAAAATGGCGTCCGCAGTTTTGTTAAGAAGTTATTAACGAAAAACACGGACCAATCAGAGCGCGTGTTGGCACAGTCGGCCAGTTGACAGTTGGCGCGTCGCAACGTAGTGACTTCCACTAATATTCGGACACTTTTAAAAAGACGACCACATTTTTAATATTGGATCATACGATTTGAAATTTTTTGGTAAGTTAGAACAATTGGTTTGCTGCACAATGTGACTAAAATTTTTGAAAAAATTGCAAGTTGTCGGAATTGCAAAGAAAATGCTAAAAGTTGCATTTTACAACCTTTTTATATGGGCCTATATTGAAAATTTAAAAAATACGTTTTCTAGATCTGTGTCAATTATATACACTGTGAAAGTTTCATCGAAATCGGTTGATGCGGAAAAAAACGATAGACATTGGAAGATGTAAGAATCCTTAGATTTACTGCAGTTATGGGTCGAAAATCGTGAAAATCTGCAATTTTTACTATCTCTAAACTTTGTAGCTCATTGCAACGTCGACCAATTTTGACGAAATTTTCAGAATATGTTTAATTGGCACAGATCTACAAAACATTTTTTAAATTTTCAATATAGGCCCATATAAAAATGTTGTAAAATGCAACTTTTAGTATTTTTTCTACAATTCCGATCTATTGCAATTTTTGAAAAAATTTCTTTTCACATCCTGTAGCAAACTAATTGCTCTAGCTTCCCCAAAGACGTAGTTCCCCAAATCGTATAGTATAGTACAATATTAAAATTATCGTCTTTTTAAGAGTGTCTGAATATTAGTGGGAGTCACTGTATACCGAGACACGATTTTAAAGGCTTGTGTCCATTTGAGAATTTCTATCGATAGCTTCCTCGTACTCACTTATACAAGAATTACATATAGAAGATGTACAACAGTTTAGAAGTTTTGTACGAATGAATGCGGTTGGTCATTCCACGCGATGTCCGACACTTTTTGGCACTTGTTTCGGATTTTGTTCAAATTTGAATATGTTGTAGTCTCTTTAGTGACCTATGAAAGAATCTCGAAGGATTTTTCGATATTTTTAAAACTGTTGATGATACAGACGTGTGAAAAAAGGGGTTAACCTTTTTTTACGTAAAATATTTTGAGAAAGTTTATATAAGAAGAAAATTGAAATAAAAAGTTAGCATCGCATTGTGGTATTTTAAACAATACAGTAAGCTTTTAATCTTTGCCTAGCATCGGTTTGCCTAGATCGCAGTTTCTCTTTTTTTTCACTCGCTATCCTCTTCTGTCCTAAAGTTACTCCATGCCGTCAATTAAACCACTAAATACAGTTGAAATCATATCGTCATTTTAATCAGAAAAATGCCACAAATAAGTTGGTGAAAGTCCCATAAAAATATATTGAAAAATAAAGGAGTTTTGTAATTGGATTAGTAGTGGTTCACACTGATATACTCGAGCCGAGATTAGATTACTATAGTGGAGGGGATATTTTTTCTGCCTTCAACGTGTACGACCTTTTTGTGACTATAGAGGATTTACTGTATATCACAATGATCGCAGAATCACGATAACGGTCGTGATTTGAACTTCATTCACGTTGTGATCGTGATTTTTTAATCTAGAGTGAGTTCGCTCACTGTCTCATCCTAATTCTCCATCTCGATTGAATCAGCTTTTTTAAAATACATAAATACATAAAATTAAAATTAGGTTATCTTCTCTGTATACATATAACGTAAATGCTATATGTACCCGGGTTTGGTGGTGAAATTCGCCCCCGGCGGGATTTTAATCGAGCTTCGACCATTCGATAGCATATCCAAAAAGACCCCTCTCTGCCAAGTTTCAGCCCCCTATCTCATCTGTAAGGGTAGTTATTGAAGAAAAACGAAAAATCAGTTTTTGGCCCATTTTCCCCATTTAGTGACAATTTAAAATTCTGAAAAAAATCTGACACATTTCGGATACTAAGCCTCATATTCGGTATCATTTTCAGATTTTTCCGTTGCAAACTATGGTTGTAAAAAATGAAAAACACGAAAAAATGCAGATTTCATATAAAAGTAGGTCTGGTATAGCACTTCAGAATTAATTTAGCAATGAGATATTATCAAAAGTATTATGCTCAATTTTTTCAGATTTTTGTGAGTGATGCAACAATGTTGAAAAAAATAAAAACCACCTTTTTCGGCGTTTTTCCTAAGTTACACTTATTTTTTCTGAATCCAAAAAATATATTATGTAATATTAAACATTCTTATGTTCAGAGAAACATCTTTCAGCCTTTAAAACTTGCGTAATACAAAAAAAGAAAACAATGCTATACACATTATATCCCATTATTTCGAAAGTATTTTCAACGGCGCCGGTTGGTGCAGCGGCTATGGTCTCAGACTGCGGAACCGCTGGAGATTTTTTGGACTAGGTTCAAATCCCGCTCGGCTCAATTTTTTTTTTAATGAGTCAGATGTTTTTTCGCTTCCTAAACATACGTTTAATGTTGAACCATTGTAAAAACATTTTTTAACCATGTTTAAACTATTTTTAAATAATTTTTCGGAAAAATATTTTTGGAGTACTTTCGACCTTTAATCATTTACGGGCTATATTATCGCTCTTAAAAATTTTTTAAACTATTTTTAAATAATTTTTCGGAAAAATATTTTTGGAGTACTTTCGACCTTTAATCATTTACGGGTTGTATTATTGCTCTTAAAAATTTTTTACGTGTGTTACATGTTATGGCTTTCTTTTTGGGAATGCCTGTAACTTAGATTGAGAACAGACGAGCGGCAACCTGTTCTCGAGGTGGGATTCGTGATATCGCAGTGGAGAACCAAAAACCTGGTGTTCATTCAGCGTGGACACAGGTTTCAAGATAAATAACTAGTTTATTAATATAACGTATACAATAAGAAAAAAAGTTAATAAAATATGAAAAAAGAGTAACTTTAAGTGTTTAGAACGAAAGGGGATGATTCTAAGGTGTATGTAAGGGGTAGACTCTAATATTGTTTAATACGTGAAAACAAAAGGGGAGTTACAGACGGAGTTTCTAAGGGAGGACAGTGGCAGTGGCGTTGTTTCCTCGTTGTCTTCCGACGATGTCCTTCTTCTTTGGCGGCATGATGTTGATCGGACTCGAACGGGGCAATGGTCAAAGTTTTCTCTGTGCACGAAGCAAAACAGCGACAGCACTTTGAAAATTATATCCCACTGGGGTTCAATTCTATCTATCTATCCAATTCTATCTATCACTTGGTGCGATACTTGTAGGCGGCCGGCGGCCGTGCGCATTTCCACTTTCGAGAAATGGATGATCTTGCTGCCCATCTAGCGGAGGCTGGAGGAATCCCGCGGCATTATGTTCTGCAGCGAGAAACAGTAAGGCCCAAAAACCATCTATGGGCGGGCGGTGAAGCTAGCCCGTTGGAGTGAGGGTGGGGAGGAGGGGGGGTCGGTCGGCCATGCGACAGACAAAGGCAGTGGCGGAAAGCGATTTCTTATAAAGGAAAGCGACTTTTTCGGAGTTTTCTGACAATATGTACCTGGGGTCTGGTAAAGACGCGCTGGAGCGATTTGGTTATTACGGGTTGATGGGGTTTGGACGTGATTAGTTTCGAGCGGCGAACATGGCCCCGCCTACAATCCCTTATTATTTTACTGTAACGACTATGGCTTTACATCAGGGACGAAAAGAAAATTTTCAAAGGGCGTGAATCGTTTCGAGTGGCCGGCATTGGACACTGGCACTGCCTAAAAGAATCATTTCTTTTGTTGTCCACAACAATGCGCTATTGTGGATATATCCCTAAACATTAAAAAAAACACTCTGTCCTCGACAATGGTTACTTGCAGGCAAAAAGTATTTTCATCATCGGAGGGAGTGAGGGAGAGGGAGAGGGAGAGGGAGAGGGAGAGGGAGAGGGAGAGGCAGAGGGAGAGAGAGAGAGAGAATCCTTTAAAGCTTCCAAATACAAAGCATTATTCATTTCAGATGATTCCGAGAGGAGATACAGCGTTCTAAAGACACAATCAGAAAATTCAAAGTAAAATCGATCGTGTTCCATACATACTAATTTAGAATATCAGAAAATGGATTTCAATGGAATGGTGGGTTTGTGTGCGTTAGGAGATGCACTTTAAGCATGTAATCCATTATTCATCATTTTTTAGTCTACATACAAATAGTGCAAACTTTTCACAATTTAAAATTTTCGAAAGGTTTTAAAAAAATATTGGTTGGCCAGCCTAAATACATACTCTGCAATTGGTTTCAAATTTCTAAATTGAAAATTCTGCTTGTAAAACATCAAAACCTCAAAAAAATAGAAAAAATGCAGATCTCACATGGAGGTCCTCATTTACATTTTTACAGTGCCGATATATTGTTATAATTATTGTTTTAAAAATATTTTACGCAATTTTTCAAGTACATCCGATGATCTGACAAAAACATGTTTCCAACAAAAGTTGATCAGTATCCTTTTCTACAAATCTTGATATGAAAAATTAAAAGTGAATTTTTTTTATAAAAAACTGAAGGTCACCTCAATTTTTTAAATATTAACATATATTTTTATTTCATAATATTCTAACTGATATCGAGACGAATTCAACGACCTATAACAATATAACATTGAACCTTGAAATAACGGTGCAATAGAATGTTTTTGGCCACAGAAAGTGCTGGTGCGGTGCTGGTGCGGTGCTGGTGCGGGGGCGTTCTAGTGGGCGGCAAAGACCACCAGCTCGGCGTCGACTCGGCGTAAGCTGTGCGGCGCAAGTCAGGTGATGCGGCGCGGCGGCCTAGTGGGCAACGGCCTTTAGGTTTGGGTTAGGTTTCTGTATTTCCTCTCAAACATTTTCTGAGATATTTTCTCGATGTTAGCGATATTACTGTGTGTCCGTGCTACATCTAGCGGTTCTGCTCGGTAAGCGGCGCGCGATCGCCACTACAAACCAATATGGCGGCGCCCTTACCTGTCAAAAATACCGGCAAATACTCAACTTTAAGCAACCATAAATCCTGAACCATTGATCCTAGAGGATTGAAACTTCGACTGAAACCGCGCTATAATTTATTGGAAAAAGGCAGAAATTTTGAGTCCGTCAAGGTAAAGTTTACCCAACGTATCTGTACAGGTATTAACAACATCGCACTTCGTAATGTTTTGAAATAAAAATCTCATGAATTTTTACGAAATTATATTGTTACTATTACAGTAACTATAACGTTAACGTACAGATTGAAAAGAAATGTTTAGTCTTGGTCGCCATAGGCGTATTCGACATCTTCGGATCGACGAAGATCTCTGAAAAAAAGTTGCCGCAGAATTGTCCTTGACATTGAATCTCAAAGTCAAATTTGTTTTATTGCATCGCACGAAAGAACTACGTTTTTAAATGATTATAAGTAGAGTATAAATTTGTCTGAAGATTTGCGAAAAAGAAAGAAAGACTTCCGCACGGACGGAGTCAAGAGTTTTCTAATTAATTCCTCTCCGAGTTGGAGATAAGTTATCTGGTTACGATCGTGGGAGTCGGAAGAACCAGTTTTACCGTAAAATCATTTGTTCGGTGCCGATTCTGGCAGGGGATGTTTCGGAGAGTCTCGATTTCTAAAATAAAATCGGAAGTTCGTGGAAAACGTGGAATATTTCAAGATCCTCTTACCCATTGAAATGCAAGCGGTGTTAAGCTGCAGTTCGCGCTGTGTTGTTTCAGGCCATCTGGGAAATCCGAGGTTTAATAGCGCGAGTGTTTGATAATAGGCGATTCGAGCTTAGTAGAAAATTA
The DNA here is from genome assembly GCA_028455795.1 of Lasioglossum marginatum. Taxonomy (NCBI): domain Eukaryota; kingdom Metazoa; phylum Arthropoda; class Insecta; order Hymenoptera; family Halictidae; genus Lasioglossum; species Lasioglossum marginatum. Next base: position 10,476,339 of record CM052265.1, on the reverse strand, counting down.
TTGTGTTGTTTGTTTCAATTTGTAAACGACATATGCGAACCTCGAACAGTATGCTTGGATTTATCTTTATATGATATATAGTTTGTATCCCTATGTATCCCTTCGCTCGAAATTTTTCAGTTTTTGTCGGAACCGCGGGCTCGTATTATTCCTGTAAATTTCGGAATGCAGAATTCGACTGGTCGGTTATCTCGGTAATTTTGGTCGGTAAATCTCTAACTTCTCCGCGAGTATTTACGAACGTTTGGGTATTTATAAAATGTAAGTAAACTGTGGAATTTCGGTTTGGCGAACATGCGGTTGTAGGCTTGGTCAGTGCTCGATGAAAACCGCAAAATGTCGACTATTAAAAAACATTTCACGAATTTAAGCCTACAAAAGTTTGCCTCTTTTGTCGAAACAAAAGACTTCCCCCAAATAGCATTTAACCCTTAATTGGTATGCTGGGGTCTCTCATGACCCCAACATAATTTCTGTATACAGTAAAGTCGCGTTATTTTGCAAACGGCTGTGTTCTGCACGGAGAAATATCATGTAGGGACACTATTTTTTTATGACTGAGTCTACCGCGCCGACTGCACCGAAAGTACAAAGGAAGCCGAACGTAGAAAAGGACAGCATGTAAACATGGATCCTCTTTTGCGCCCGAAACTTTCATCGTCGATTAAGCCATTAAATACAGTTGATATTATATCGTGTTTAGTGTCATTTTAATCAAAAAAATGCCACAACTAGGTTGGTGAAAGTTCCATAAAAAAATAATGAAAAATAAAGAATTTTTATAATTGGATTAGTAGTGGTTCACACCGACATACCCGAGCCGAGATCAGATTACGCGACATCTTTACAAATGGAGACCGAGGCAGCTCGAGCTTCGTGGCCCCTGCATCGTTGCCCCTCAGTGGAGGAGGTAGACACTTGACAAATTCTGGGTAGGCGGTCGCTGAGAAATAACACGACTTTACTGTAATAATTTTTGTATTAACTTTTTTGTAGTAACTTTTTCACGCAACTTGCACACCTATATAACTTCCGAAGTATACGTTGCACAAAAAAGTTTTGTATACAGAAGTTGCATGGTCTGAAGGGGTACATTATGTAGTGTATTTATTTTTTTACAGGTGGAAGCGTTTCGGAGATTTGAAGGTCGACTTTGTTTTTCTAAACGGGATACTATATTTTTTATACCAAAATATGGAAGGATGTCGAATTCTGAGTAAAAAAGTATTGACCTTCATTAGTTCTAAATCTAATAATTAACGAGTAATTTCACTTTATTTCCTGAAACGCGAGAACTCGTTCGAGAATATTGAAGTGTAAACAATAAAAATCGTTTAGTTTATAAATACATATAAAAAAAAGAAAAAACAAGAAAAGAAAGAGTTGAGGAGGATTCGAACTCGAGCCCTCCGGAGCATCGAGCAGAACCTCTAACACCGTGTCTTCTTTCTGTTATTTGACAGCAACAAACTAGCTTTACACATATTTTTCTTCTTCAATGTAAGCTATTTCCTAAAATATAATTGTTTAGACTTCCAACTGTAATCATATATTAGAAGATTTAGTCGCATTTTTACATGTATCAGCTTTTCCGTACACGCGCCGACTTCCCATTCGCTCCCATCACTAGCCACCGCAAGGGGACTCGGTCGCTACGTCGCGCCGCGCCGTTACTGATCAAACCGAGCGTTCGCCGGCATACTTTATTTTTTTTGACACTGTTCCACCAAACGGACACTTCTGAGATTTTTATACAAAATAGGTTAGCATCATAGCAATATTTCAGAATTTTTTGGTAGGTATCAATCCAGGGGAAGATAGTTAAAAAAATTCCCCAAAAATGAATTAATTATTTTCAACTATAAATAATTAGTAAAAAATTCTGAAAAAAATCTGAAATATAGAGTGTATCTATATCTTTTGTTTGCCGTTTATCCCATGTCGATATTTTTTCTCGTTTTGGAGCAAATTGCATTTAAGTGCGGAGGAATTTACCCCAATATCACCCCTATCGGTGGGAAGACATTTGAAATTTTACACAATGTTTTTTTAGACATAAAACGATGTTTTAAGACAGGAATCAGGAAAATCGGAGCGGGGGTCGCTGGTCCATGCTTATCCGGCTATACCCTTGATAAAAAGTCGAAACAAAAATATTTACTTACCGCCGATGTTTTTAGATTTTTTATTCTTATTGGTATAACACGCAAGTTTCGGTCACGACAACACATTACATGGCGAGCTAATCATTCTTATGTTTCAATATTGCGGAAAGCAGCATCATCGATTCTATGTATGTATAGTATTAAAATTAGAATGGATTAGTCGACTAACCCCATTAGTCAACTAGCCCCGGTCTCCTCTAATTGTTGAACATGACAAAAGTTTGATTTTGTTGGACAGTGTTATTGAAGAAAGAAAGAAATTCTTATGTGGTATCCGTTTTGTTGCAACGGATGCAGAAGATTATTTATTTCGCATAAATATTCGCAGTCTAGACACGATTGTTGAATAGTTTAATATTATTAGTAAATAAGAAGCTAACACTGTTTTTTGCATTAGAATATGATTTCATATAACATGGTGATGTTCAGGAATTGTCGTGTAATATGGAGATTACCTGTACCGAAAACATGTGCGCGCAAGGATGAGGTTCACCGAGTAAGCATGTATGTAATTACATCTAACCCAGGATCTACAATTTATGTCAATATTATCTGCCGTACCAGTTGATATTACCTATAATTTACACACCTATTCGATATCAGATTTTCTGGACTCCGTTTAATTCACAAAAGCCATTACGAAATTAGCATTTCGAGCACCAAAACCATCCCCTTCGTTAAAAAAGAAGAAAAGGTACGAAAAATTTAGCAAACATCTCTGTCAACGACTCCATTGCCGTGCTCCATGCTGAGAGGAACTCAGCATACAGTGCGTCAAACAACGATTCTAGCTATGTAATAACAAATCATGCTGTTAGAGGCAGCTCCCTATTGCAACTTTTATGATATTGTAAAGCGGAGATTTTAATCTTCTTTTCAAGCATTTTGTAGTTACTTATATTACGCGATTCCTTCACAAAAAAAGCATTTTCGGAAAAATTGAACTTAGGGGTGTCTATATATACATAATTGAATAAGCAAAATTGCTGTAGAATTTATTCTTTCCAACTACACAGTGGCAGTGTTTCTCTTATCTTCAATTAATTCGACAAGTTCTTTCCATGAAAATGCAATATACATATGAATCGGTTGCAAGCCGTTGCAGCTAACTTTAGTTGAGAACACATTAGAGAATACATCTGTGAATCGCGATATATACTTTTACATAGGAATGTGATGAATAATGGATAATTATTCTGCAAATAAAATATTCGACTATAAAAAAATTAATTCGAACAAAATATTCGACTATAAAGAATTTATTCGAATAATTATTTTAAATAAATATTTATTCGAAGCACCCTGTACTACCTAGAATCGCAGCGGGTCCCAACGACAATTCGACCAAGTGCAGCATGATCAACCAGAGAGTCAACTCAACGCAACAACTGCAAGAAACGCGTGTCGGTTCTAATGAGTGCTAATACTGCTAATCATTCAAGAAAAACCGATCGAAAGGAAGGAGATATATGTACATATAGAAATCAGAGTGAACCGAGGACATTGAGCGTCGCTGGGAACAGTATTATCGTGGCAGGCTTGGGTTGGCATTATCGAAATAAATTATTTGAAAAATAATCGTTAAGATAATATATTTGGCTACATGCTATTTGAAATAATCATATGTTAGTTTATTTGAACAACAATTTTTTCATTTCATCTTCCATTCGGTCGAATAATTCGTATTCTCAAAAATTCTATCTATTGGATAGTGTACTGAAGATTGATTTTGAAAGCGAATGCAGCTAAACTCTAATCGCTAAACTACAAAAATTAGTGTATCTAAATTGAATAATTAATTTAGTTGCATCAACAACGTCTTCTCAAGGTGAAATTCTTTATTATTTTATTCGAACTATGTAAACGAAACAAAATATTATTTGAAAGTCATTTATTTGATTTAAACGTCAAACGAAGATAAATGTTTTATGTTATTCGTGCAATACATTAATAAAATATAAAAAAAATTAATTATATCAAACGATTACTTATCTTATTTCAAATGAAATGTGTCCAATCGTCTATCACGACCTTACTGTCAAACTACAACAAGTAGTTCTTATTTAATCACGGTTATGTACATTCCCAATGAGTCACAACTATATCGTTAAAATGTTGGAACCCAATAAATACTAACACTAAAGAACCTGGCGAGCTCCCAAACCGAATGTTCTCTAAAACCACGTTTTATTTAAACAAATCTTGCTCCACCCTGTATTACCTAGCTTATGTGGCTCGGCAAGCGACAACTCGACTGAGCGGCAAAATCAATCCGAAAATCCAACCGCAAGAAACGCGTGTCGATTTGAACGGTACCAGGTGCTAAAGAATCCCGTTTGAGAGGGAGCAGAATGATCTGCGGAGATCGAGCGTCGCTGGGAACAGTAGTATCGTGGATACGGTCTCTATCTCGAGGCCCGCGAAAGAGTGTCGGCGATCAGGACCACGCCCTCGGCGAAGAAGCGACGCCGACGTCGACGCCGACGCCGTCGTCCCTTCCCCTCCCCTATCCGCGTTCCCCTCTCTCGTCGCGCCGACAAAGTGCCGCCGCCTAACGTCCCTCTCACTCGGATGTCTCGTTCTCTCTCTCTCTCTCTCTCTCTCTCTCTCTCTCTCTCTCTCTCTCGACGAATCCCCACCCGGGCGTCCCGGCGCCGCCACCCCCTCACGGGCAGCCTGACGGCCCTAGGATCCTCGTCAGAGCGACTCGACTCATCGTCGATGGTGACTCGGAGTCCGTCGCGTATCGTCCAGTCTCCCAGCGACCTCGCGCTCGTCAACGTCGCCGTCGTCGTCGTGGTGGTGGGTGGTGGTGGTGGTGGTGGTGGTGGTAGTGGTGTTGGTGGTGGTGGTGGTGGTGGTGGTGTGGTGGAGGAGGTGGTGGTGGTGGTGGCTCGTGGTCGTTCGTACCGCCACCGTTGCCGTCGTCGTCGTCGTCGTCTTCGTCTTCGACGTCGTTGTTGCTCGCGATCCTCCTCGTTGTCGTGGTCGTCGTGTTTGGTGGTTGTGTGCAAACGCGCGCGTATGTGTATGTGAAAAAGGGTTCCTTAACGTGTTGGTCCGCAGGTGTAAACTCATTGACCGTGGTGGAGCCTGATCAGGTGTTCGATCCTCTATTTTTCCTATGATTCTCTTTGTTTCACCATTTCGCTCCAAGGATAACAGTTCCAGGCACACGACTTTCTTCGCTAGCCGCCGGTAGCATTGTTCATAGTTATTGGTCCAGTCGTATCCGGTAGCCGTTTGATTTGCGGCGTGTGCGGGACCGATCATTGTGATCCAGCGGCGATTTATGGTGGATCGATGACACCGGCACGCAGCCGTGAAGTTGGAACCGGAAGTTGACCGCTGGACGCTCACGGGAAACGGACGCGACACGCTGGTCCGAGTCTCGCCGGTACGATTCATACGAACAAGAGAGATCTACATAATATCTCTTTCCCCGATTTCGATCGATTCGCTAGGCCACCTATCCTGATAGATCGAGAGAGAGGAAGAGACAGAGAGATTGTGATAGATAAATAGATAGATAAATAGAGAGAGAGAGAGAGAGAGAGAGAGAGAGAAAGAGAGAGAGAGAGAGAGAGAGAGAGAGAGAGAGAGAGAGAGAGAGAGAGAGAGAGAGAGAGAGAGAGAGAGAGAGACAGAACTGTCGAGCCGAACGCTGTGCTGTTGACGCGTGCACGCTCGCCGCTTACGCAGGAGCGCGTGGACCGCCAGGGATTTGTTATTACAGATCGAGGTGTTCTCCTTCCTCACGGATATCTTCAAGGTATTTCTTCTGATATTGCTCCTTAAGGTGCTAATACACCGGCAAGCAACTCGCGACATTTTTTGCGTGAGCGACGGTTGCGTTAAACGCCTCTGAGGCAGCGACCAACAAGTTGTACACACTTGCGATAGTTGCTCTCAGAGAGCGAAACAATATGTAAACAATACTTGTAAACAAGTGTACATACATCTGCAAGTTGCTCTCGTGAAAGACTTCGCAAGTTACTAAAGTATTCGCACCCTTAGAGTACTCGCGTTTGTCGATCATTAGTAGACGATTTTCGTGCGTTTGTACTATCACGTGCAGATTTGCGAAATATTACTGTGGAGTATCCTGCAACGAACTAATTCTTTCTCAAATATTGTTGATTATGGCATTTGTTCGCTACAAGATACATATACGTATACGTACTAGAAACTGTATAACTGTATTTTATGTGGCAGTGAATAAACAGTAAATTTATGAAGAATTATTTAAAAGCGCTGTGCACACTTATACTACCATAAAAGATACACCCCGTTATACGGGTCTCTATTGCATGTACTTTCTTAATAAGAAATATGTACGCAAATATACATACTATACTTTATGTAATTAGAGGGCCCCAAATATGTTCTACTTCTTTGAAAGGGGTGATTTATGAGGACATTTCAAATAACTTTTTCCTTTGCGAAAATACTCTCCGCGGCTTCGTTACCGAGTTATTAATGAAAAACACGAACCAATCAGAGCGGCTTGGCCAATGTCAATGCTGCGCTTAGCGAATTCACAGCCTACTCTAATACTAGCCGTGCTGAAGGTAATTTTTGGTACTCGAGGTCACCTGAAGATAATGACTTAAGCATATTCAAATGTATTTTTTCAGCCACTACAAGATGAAATAAAAAAAGGAAAGTTTCCCCGATAAAAAATAATGATGACCTTGAAAAAACTATGAAAAAATAACCGGACAAAAAAAATTGTTCTTCTATAATATTCCTCCTTTGATACCATTTAAATTATGCCATAAATATTTTTTGTGCCATTAAAAATAAAGGAGATATTTAGGTGGCCTCCTTCAGCTCAGACACTCTGTATATCAATGTACCTAACTTAAAACTTATAAAAAGAGGGTAACGCGTGGTAAGGAAATTTACAACAATTACAAAATTATCCTTTAAGACGATTTTATAATTTATTACCTGTACAACTTTTCCTTTCAGCAACTAATTATTTAACCTCTTTCGAACGTGTTATCTCTTCATTAATTTTTAAATGTTGTATTTTAATTCAAAGATGATTTTATATTGTTTCATACTTATATTTTCTTAAGACCACTGTAAATATTTCAAATATTATGTATCACAATACCAAACTATTCCGAGAGTCCACAAAATGTATACCGCATTTATAAATATTCGTATACTTTAATATCACTTCTACTTATCATAGTTATAATATTTATATATTGCTTATACATAATTAATAAAGAATTGTGTATTTTAACATTATTTTCTATGAAAAAAAGCGTTAATTATAATCCGGAACGCTCCCATTATTGAAAATAGGATTCCCCTTAGATCATATATATCTATAGACCCGGCGCAGATAATTTTCCCCTCGGCAAAGATGAATTCAGATGAAGTACCGCGTGACGTTACATTCTCGAAAGATGTATAAGCTATGCTCATCGACAGTGCCTACGCTTGGCTTATATGGAGGGTGAGGGGCATCAGCGGGTGCGCCATCTACCCAGTACGCGGAAAGAATGGACAGGATAATTTCAAAGAATTTGGCATTGTATCATGAAATAATCAATTATAAACTGTATTTGAGCAAACTGGAGCAAACGAACAATTGTTCAGGTTATGGTCCAAGTGTATAATGGCGTAGTGTCGGCGTCGGTCTGCCGTTTCAGCCATTTTGAAATTATCTTAAGACTTATCTTGTGATGTCACGCGGTACTTTAGCCTTAGCTTATCTTTGCCGAGCTGCACTCTCGGTTTTCCTATACACATACTATACCTATGCCGGGTCTATAGGTATATATGGTCTAAGGGATTCCCGATCGCCACACAAGCGGTGTTGCCACGTTGTTCAACACGTCTAGTACTAGAGTAGGCTGTGGCGGAACCTGTCGCCGAACCAGAATCCGTCCAGTGTGTACGCGCTCTGATTGGTTCGTGTTTTTCGTTAATAACTCTTTAACAAAGCCGCGCAGAACAATTTCGCAAAGGAAGCAATCACTTGAAATCACCTCAGGGATCGCCCAGCTAACATATTTATTTTATATTTTCCCTCACGAAACTTATCTATTGTACATCTAAAATTAGTATATTTATTTGATGCGTGCTTCTTTCGAGACGTAAACGCAAGAGACAAATCGGAAAGGAAAAAGTTACTTCAAATGACCTTGGGAATCACCCCTTTCAAGGAAGTAGAACATTTTTGTGACACTCTGTATTTAACCCTCTACCGCCAGTATGGTTTTCCACCAACATACTCTGCACACCAGGTCTTTCATTCTCTAGTCTATTTAAGAATATCTGAAAAAATTGTGAAATACTTACAGCCTCCAGTTTAACGTGCAATTGATACTTCAATCAGATCTTTAAACCTTTCCGCAACAAATTTAAAAATCTGATCGTTATGCCGGGGTGGAGGGATAATTAATTATATTTAAGTTTTATTACATTACACACACAGTCGTGAAAGGCTACAATTTTCACAATCTTTAACCATTTGTAGCATAAATAATAATGATAGAAGCGATGATACAGTTGATTAAATTAATTGTTTTTAGTGAGAGAAGAGAGAGATATTAGAATCTATCGTTTATAAAAAAAAACCCATCAAAACTGTTCTTATCTTATACTGCAGTGATATTTTCATTTTCACTCATTTCGGAATTGTAAAAACACCCGGAATTCGATTAAAATATGATCTTTGTTACAGCGCACGACAGTTTTCATCTGTTCGTTATACAGAAACTTCTCATAGGTAGCGTAGTTTCTAATTTTAAGTATACACTTCACCAATTCCTAGATCAAACGCTAATACGCATTAATTAAAAATAGACTAACTCGCATTGTTCGATTGAGAAAGCAAAGCTAGGGGAACGTTATTAAATAGCATTGTCAGGGTTTATAATGAATAAAAATAGTGGATTATTAATTGCTACACGTAACAAATGTTTATTCATAATTAATATCTTGTGTTCTGTTGTGTATTATTAACGTACTGCGAGCATCAGACCACAGTTTAATATAATTGGGTAGCTAGACAATACCAACAGTTACAATTACCAAAAGCTGGTTGTAAATATAACAACCGGTCAATCGTTAAATTTCAGTTTTTTGAAAATGGAATTATATAGATATTGAATAAATCGCGGATCTTTATTCAAAATGAAAATTATCTATCGCAAGTAACAATATTTTTCTTTTACGATTTTAATAGAAGAATCTGACGACTTGAAGATCTGACGACATTCTGAAATTTTTCGGAAAACAATTAACGTTTATAATTTTGAAGTTTGACGTTCATGTTAAGATCAATTTTAAGATCAGGTAGAAAACCGTCGACGTATTCCTTTTGTCTTGAACAGGCACTGCAAACGTATCGGCGTATTACTCGGTTACTTGAAACCAGGTCATTCGATGGTCAAGTTTTGACATTTATGATTTGAACGATTATTGTCCGCGAGAGTGTATCTGAATCACCGGTGTCCAAATCTATGTACACAAATACGCATCTCCACGGAAGCAGCGAATTTATGTGACGAGCTGTATGTATACACGTGGAGTGATGGGCTGGCATGTGCAACGCCCGGGTATATAAATAACGTGTTACCATTGAGAAATTTGTTAACTATAGACAAACAATTACGATCGAAATCGTTCTTCAACTTTCTGCATGGCTGATTGCGATTTCAAGCTGTTCCTCGTGTCTTGCCAATGAACATAGTTCACCGTGTTAGCAATTGTTCATCGATTAAGCACACGAATTGTTAATTAGCGATCTACCAATTAAACCTGTCCGTGTTTTCGTTAAATATAATCGACATTACACGAATGTTTTTTTTGAAGGCCAATAGTTTGGTTTTGTATTTTGTTTATGACTCTCACGTTCATTGTTCCGAAGGAAACCTCCGCATTTCATAATTGTTATATTGTTTTAGTCAGTCATTTACGAGTGGAAGTGAAGTTACCATCAAGTTTGTGAAGATATCAGATCTTTGAACGAAAAATAAAATATATACAGTGTGTTCACGCTATTACTAGCCAGCGTTTTTCTTGTAAATAGTAGATATTTGAAAAAAATGAAAGAGGAAAAAGTAGTAGTGTTTTTTATACGCAACACAATGGCGTATGTGATTTTTTTGTGTTTATACCATTTTGTTAGATATGAAGGTGACCTTCATTTTTTTTTATGGAATGTCGTATTTTTTATACCATAGATCGATAAAGTATCAAATTCTGAGTATAAAAGTGTTGACCTTTGTATGTCCTAAACCTAATAGTTAACGAGATATTATTCAAAGGAGAAAAAAAATTATTTCGATAATATCTCGTTAACTATTAGATTTAGGACATATGGAGGTCAATACATTTTTACTCAGAATTCAATGGTCTATCGATTCACGATACAGAAAGTAGGTCTTTCCATTTTAAAAAATCAAGGTGACCTTGAAATCTCCTCTACCCACGCAGAAAATGTTTGTGTCACAATATGTCCCCCTCTATCCGTGTAAGTTTTGTATACAGGATGGGGCAATAACTATGTCCACTTTGAATATTGCCGTTATTTGTAATAACATGAAAAAATATTGTATGAACTTATTTGAACTCCGAATTGTTTTTCAATTTTGTTGCCAACAATTCCCTACTATTTTAAGTGTTTTATTTAAAATTTACTTCAAAGGACAGTTTCTCGACTGCTACTGATTTTAAAGAATTTTTTTTAATAATTACATTAAATATAGCTCTAAAACTTTGTTGTAATTTATATTTGTGTAACTTATATTTGTTTTTAAGTAAAAAATAAGATAATTACATAAATAAAAGCAGAACCAAATCAAGTCACACTCGACAAACGAGTGCAAAGGGTTAAGCACTATCACATTAGCCTGTATACAAATTTTCAGATTTTTAGTTCGACCTAAAATATTTTTAACTCGGAGATGGTTAAGTTTAACATTTTCTGGTTGGCGACAGACACCAGTTTTCGCGGAGGCCTTGAAGCTTTCTGTTCCGTTTGCGAATCCTTTCTGCGAGTTTCTATCGTTTTCAGGGCATTAAAGTCCCTGCGACAGCTTTCAGAGTCTTTAAAAATCCTGTGAGAGACCCTAGAGTTTTTCTAGAGTCTCTGACAGCCTTCTAAACCTAAACGATCTCACGATTTTTAGAGTCTCTAAAATCCCTGCGAGGTTTCCAACGTTCGAGGAATTTTTAAAACCCCATCATTGTCTTCCCACAATCGAAGGTACTTTTTCAAGGGTCTCGTAAACAATGTCTTATCGATACTTTGGTACAGACCAAACGGTTTGTGAACTGATACGGTCAAGTACTCCAGCATTTTATCTCAAAAATCCTTAAATTTTTATTTTTAGGCACGTTCGAAGTTCGAACGTATGTGAAGACTAATGAAGATTAAGACAGTGCCGTGACAATTTCATCGTAAACAATTTATTAAGTTTTTTATAAAGGTTGCTGGAGTACATATGCTGTATTTTATTAACCTCCAAAGGGATCGAAAACCATCAGCGTTAGGTAACAATAGAAAATTCGAAAATATTAATATTAGAAAATTTTCCATTTTGTTGGTTGTTGAAGACCGGAAAGCCATTATAATGACTGGAGTCTTGACAACAAAATATACATACAGGGTGGGTCACCACATATTACCACTTCGATTTACATGACTATTATTATTCGTAGCGGAAATTGGTTCACGTAGGGCACATTCTGACATTAATAGCATTTTTGTAGGTGCACGTGTAGAGGATTGTGAGAGATTAACTATTTGCGGATGTTATCATGTAAATGTAAATAATCGTCACATTGAATCTCTCATATCTCTTAAAAAAATGATTTTTTCACATAAGCAGGTTAACACTTTCTTGTAAAGAATATGAGGATGCATTAAGTTGTGCAATAAAAAATATGGTTCCATTTAAAGAAAGTTAATACAAAAGTTAATACAAAAGAACTATTAACGTGTCAGAATGTGCCCGTCTTAATATTATTCAAACCTACGTGAACCAATTTTCGATACGAATAACAATAGTCGTGTAAATCGAAGTGGTAATATGCGGTGATCAGGTGACCCACCCTGTATACAATGTATATATTACCTACAGTGGCGGTCAAAATAATAGAGCCGGTCAGCAAATTAAGTTGAATAACAATAACATTTCATTACAGCGCGTATTTTTATTAAAAATAATGATATCTACACCTTGTTGACGAAATATGTAATAGCATCTTGATTCACAATTTGAAACACTCATTATGATCGATACATACGCCATAAGTGGGATTACGGGGAACTAAAGAAAAAGTCGTCCATTTTGACTCTATTATAGGTGGCTCTATTATTTTGGCCGCCGCTGTAGTTCTTGGAATAAACCTACTCGCTTAGATTATACCATTAGGCGGTCTTCTAAATTTATCAGAATATCATTTCTGGAATTTGAATACATAATCGTCGAATGAGGCATCTGAAATGCATCATGGCGTACAGTGGCCGGAATTAATATTCGGATGCTCTAAAAAAGACGATAACATTTTTAATATTGTACTATACGATTTGAACTTTTTTGGGAAGTTAGAACAATTAGTTTACTACAGGATGTGAAAAGAAATTTTTTCAAAAATTGCAATAGATCGGAATTGTAGAAAAAATACTAAAAGTTGCATTTCACAATTTTTTTATGTGAGCCTATATCAAAAATTTAAAAAGTACGTTTTGTAGATCTGTGTCAATTATACGCACTATGAAAGTTTCATCGAAATCGGTTGGTGCGGGAAAAACCGAGAGGCATTGAAAGATGTAAGAATTCTTAGATTTATTGCAGTTAGAGGTCGAAAATCGTGAAAATCTGCAATTTTTACCACCTTTAAACTTTGTAGCTCATTGCAACGTCAATCGATTTTGACGAAATTATCAGAATATGTTTAATTGACACAGATCTACAAAACATATTTTTTAAATTTTCGATATAGGCCCACAAGAAAAAGTTGTAAAATGCAACTTTTAGTATTTTTTCTATAATTCCGATCTATTGCATTTTCTGAAAAAATTTCTTTTCATATCCTGTAGTAAACTAATTGCTCTAACTTCCCAAAAAAGTTCAAATCGTATAGTACAATATTAAACAAGTTATCGCCTTTTTTAGAGCGTCCGAATATTAATTCCGGCCACTGTATATCAATTTGGTCCGCAGTTTTACTGTCAAGGAGCTCGTGAAAATAGAAAGTTTCCCATGTTATAATCGAAAAGATCGTTGACAGACGTTGCAACTGGTTTGCGTGTTGAGACGGAGCAGACGTAAGTTATAGTAAAAATTACTACGTTTAGAAATTTTGATGTCGGCATAGGACCTATTAGAACAAGTGCCAAGAAACTGTATCAACAAGCTTGAGCGTATGTCTCTCTCTCGGTTCGCATTCTTCGAGAATTGCAGCACCACGGAGACAATGCGCGATACAATTAGAAGTCAGCCGGAAGCGGCAACATAGTCGCATAATAACTCAAAGTATTTTCGGTGTCTCATGTTCTTCGAGTGGCCATAGTTTTCCTTCCCCTTTCTCATTCACTCTGTACACAATATGTATAGTGTGAGTCTCGCTGGTCAGAAATTATTAGCGTTGGAAATATAAATATGATATTGGACAATTTTTTATCTCCATTTTGTTTTCACGAATATGTTCATTATGTATAGGTATATGGAATCGCGTGTTGCGTTTATAGTCAAACATGATAAGCCTACGGGAATGAGTAACATAATATTCGATATTTGAATATAAAGTTAAATAATTATGTTAAAATTTATCAATGCATTGTATGTTTAAAACATATTTATTTAGTTGTTTATTAAACGTATTTGTTGTACACATCAAATTAATATTTTTATTCTATGTTGTTTTTTTATATTACGTTTGTTTTCATTTCATTGATAATGAGTTTGATGTTGTCCTGAGTAATGCTGATATTGAACACATGTTATTGCTTTGGTGTGAAAGTTCGAAGGCACGAACTAAAGTACAAATAAAACGATCACACCTTTTCTGTATTTCCCTGGAAATTTGAAGAAAACATATCATTCCATTTCAAAAAAGAAAGTTGACCTTCATCTCACCTTGGAGTATCCACCGGGAAAAATAAAAGTCCCACCACATGTCCCACCTCGGTACTGAATAACTTTCATCTGAAACATTTTTGCGTATAATCAATATTTTTGGAGATATTCGTCTGTAACGCTTTATAATTGCCACCCTGTATATTATTATACAGGGCGTCTTTCGAAGTAACATTTTCCTTTGGAAAAATGTTCTCCGAGCCATTGTTAAGGAGCTATTAACGAAAAACACGGACCAACCAGAGCGCGGCTTCTGCGGATTGATTCCGGCTTGGCCAATGCCAACGCTACGCTCAGCGGAACCAGTCGCGGAACCAGAATCCGTCCAGTGTGTATACGCTCCGATTGGTCCGTGTTTTCCGTTAATAACTCGAACCCTAATAACCCGAACAAAGCCGCTGAGCACATTTTCACAACGGAAGAAATGACTTGAAATCACCTCAGGAATCGCCGTATATAGGGTGTTCCCTCTAACACGACGCACTTTGCAGCCATCTGACACAAAAAAGTTTACAACAAGAGTTGCAGAGTATGGAGTGCACAATAGATATCAGTAAAAAAATTTCGAAAACAGTTTGTTTTCATGGCGACATCGAGGTCACCTTGGGTTTTACAGACAGGAACACATATTTTTTGTACCATATTTAGAGGACATCGAGACGAATTCAAAATACATGTTACATGATATTTTTACTTTTCGTCGTATTCGACTTTAAGACAGTGTAAACATTATTTGATAGCGAAGAGGTTACTAAAGCTAAATATTCCACATTTCCACTACTGTAAATCGAGTAATATGTTAGTACCGTAATGTCCCATTCTAAGTCCAGCGGAGGATACTGCTCCATGCCACTTTGCTCACCCATTCCATTGGGGAGCATACCCCGCGAGGGGCCGCGAAGCTCGTGCTACCTCGGTCGCCGAGCAAGCAGTGTAAACATGCCGCGTAATCCGATACCGGGTCAGGTATATCGGTGTGAATCACTACTAATCCAATTACAAAACTTCTTTATTTTTCATTATTTTTTATGGGACTTCCACCAACTTATTTCTGGCATTTTTGTGATTAAAATTACACTAAACACGATATAATTTCAACTGTATTTAGCGGTTTAATTGACGGTACGGAGTAACTTTAGGACATAGAAAAGTAAAGCAAGTGAAAAAGAAAGAGAAACAGCGACAGAGTTGGCAAAAATTCAAAACTTATTGTATTGTTTAAAATACCAATGCGATGCTGTTTTATTTCCAAAAAAAATTTCTCCTTATACAACCTTTCTCAAGATATTTGTCACATTTTTGTGATTAAAATCAGCCGTTTAAAAACCTCCAACGGGCTGTAGCTTCATTAAATTGCAAAATTCTAGTCTAATTCTAATTTTAATTTTCGAGATGTTAAGTTGTTTATTTAAAAATATGCTATATATAGCATATGTCAAATATATGATAAATTGTAAGTTATGCTTCACATGTACGGTAAATAGAGATCAAATTGTATCTTGTTCGGGGTCATTTTAATCAGAAAAATGTCACAAATATGTCGGTAAAATTTCATTAAAAATAAGTAAAAAATAAAGTGGTTTCGGTATTACGGTAGTAGTGTCTCACCGATACGCTATTTTTTGTTGCGCCGTCGGCGGCGCGGTCCGTGTTTACATGCTGTCCTTTGCTACGTTAGGCGCGGTCGACGAAGCCACAAAAAAATAGTGTCCTGTTTCGATCTATGTCACAACACAGAACCAACAATTGACTTAGATGGGACATTACTGAAAAAAATAACATGTAATATGTGTTTTGAATTCGTCTCGATGTGCTCTAAATATGGTAAAAAAAGATATGTGTTCCTATTTGTAAAACCCAAGGTGACCTCGATTTCGCCATGAAAACAAACTGTTTCCGAAATTTTTTTACTGATATCTATTGTGCACTGCGTACCCTGCAACTCTTGTTGTAACCTTTTTTTGTCAGATGGCTGCAAGTGGGTGCAAAATCGTGCGCCGTGTTAAAGGGAATACCCTGCTATATTTACAGCCAACATTTTTTCCTTACGAAATTTATTTTTTATACATCTAAAATTAGTGTTGGGTTGGCAAGAAAGTAATTTCGGTATTTTAAGGTGAAATAGAGCCTAATTTTTTTATTCAAGCAATGAACTTTAATGAATAAGATGTTTTCCATTTTGTTCGATAATCTTTTGCCAAAAAGAATAAATAAAAAAATATTTTATTGATTAAAGTTCATTGCTTGAATAAAGAAATTCGGTTTTATTTCACCTTAAAATACCGAAAAATAACTTTCTTGCCAACCCATATATTTATTTTATGCGTGCTTCTTTCGAGACGTATACGCAAGAGACAAAATCGGCGGTAATATTTTGTTGCACAGAGATCCCGATGGGAGAGTGGGAGAGAATGAATCCCACGGACAGGTTCTAAATTAATTCTCGAATATTGGCTGCCAATACGACGTCCGCGATCTTCGACGTTCATTAGGAAACCGGATGTGTCACCATGTATGCGTGGACAATGCGATGAATGGATCGTTGGGCTGTCGGTGCGATGCAAATGCATACATTGTTTATTTAGACGGTACCAATCGTATCGAACAAATGATCAATGATTATAGAGCATCGTGTAAATGTTGACCCAAGCATGTCATCATTTCCCAATATAGCTTCCGAAAGGAAAAATAGTTGAATGTATCGCGAAACGGGCATGGGATTATCGCAGGTTATACATGCAATTGCAAATTAAGAAGAAGTTCATGCAACAATACGATTGAATTGCTAACTATGGAAAATCACGCGGGGTACTGAATATTAAGTGGGGTCAGTAATTGCACACGTGAACGTAGAATTAAAGAAATATTAGCGCAGAAGTAACGCGGAATTGAATTAATATTAATGCGAATTTCTGACACGGAACGAAATGATTGTTGAACATGAAATATGTAACGGTTTTATAAATGTAGATAGAACCGGAAATATATAATCAGTTTCATTCAATTCGATTCGGATGGAAGTAGAATTGATTTCCAAGAAAGAGTTCAGCCGATCATGCCTTATGGGATGAAAACTGGTTTTATTAATTAATTTGGTTGTTCACGCAGGATTATCTTGATTGCGGTTACGTCGCGTATATGCGAATCATTGTTTCGTATAGCCGTGTATATACTTGTTAAGTACAGTCCACCCTGGTACCGTAACTGTTACGCATAAGACGTATATGTACATTGTACATACAGTATGTAATAAGCATTACACATGTGGACACATGTTACCATGTTACCAATTTTGGACATCGGTTCATGCAACAGTACTAATCTCCTGTCGTGTTCTCCATAATGATTTATGAAGACTGAGATCATTCTTCAGTACCACCGAACTTCGATAAACAACCGAAATCGAGAAGTTCATATGGATTAAACGATATCAATCCGGAAGTTAGAGAAATAATGTAGAGTTAAGAAATAAACTTTAATGTCTAACGCAATATCATTATTAAATTTCATAAAACATATACAGGGTGTTCATTTGAAAACTTTCCAGCCGAATATCTCGAAAAGTATGAAAGATATTAAAAGAGTGTAAAACACATGTCCAAGGATTTCGAGAGATAAAGAGGGGGACAGTATCAGTTTTTTATTTGGGTGGCGTTTTCAAGGTCATTTGATGGTCAACTTTGTTTTTTCAAATGGAAACCTATATCTTTTATTATGGGATCTTATTATATACGTAAAAAGACCAGCAATTTTCGTAGGATACTTTTTTTATCCGCGCACTAGTTTCGGAGATATTTAAAGAGAAGTAGAGCGAGGCATATTATTGTGTAAAATTCTTTGACGCAAGTCGTTGGTGTTTTCCAGTTGTACTAGCACGTACCGTTTGAAAACAAAATTGTCCTCTATTGATCTCTTGTTTATGTTGTCTGTCTTTTAATATAAGATTGTACTATTTAGTCAAGTGTGAATCATTGTAATAAGAGATACTATATCGTAGTACAATTAATTGTATAAAATGGTGTATTCTTTAGAAGAACGAGTAGAAATAATTTTTATTTATGGAGCTGATGAGTGTGCTCGTCGAATTGCTGCTACGTTTAATGAGAAACATCCTGATACACATGTTTCTCATACGTACGTGTTACAATTAGTTGCAAAGTTTAAGGAAACAGGATCGGTGACAAATTTAAAAAGAAACCAGCCAAAATTCATGAAAGAAGCTGATCAAATCGAAATTATAGGACAGTTTACTGTGAATCCTACTAGTTCAATTCGACAAGTTTCAATGTGGTAACTGGTGTTTCAGTGGGATCTGTGCACAAATTACTTAAACATAACAAGTTTCATCCTTATAAAATGCAGTTGCATCAAAAGTTATTGGAGGATGACTTTGACAGGCGGATTGAGTTTTGTGAGGAATTAACAAATATGATCAATGTCACTCCTAATCTAATTAAAAACATTTGTTTTAGTAACGAATGCACTTTTTTCTTAAATGATGCTGTAAATCGTCATAACTGTCGTTATTGGAGTGACCAAAATCCACATCTTATATATTAGAGAAAGTAATATTCAATGGCCGGAGAAAATAAATGTTTGGGCAGGCATTTTAGGAAATGCTATTATAGGTCCTTTGTTTCTTCAAGAGAATTTGAATGGCAATCTGTATTTAAATTTACTGCACGACATCATCGATCCGCTTATAACAGAAAGTCTTGAAAACAGCAATTTTTTGTTAAATGGAGAACTTTTGTATTTTCAACATGACGGTGCTCCCCCGCATTACACGTTACCAATTCGCCAGTGGTTAAACAATCGATTCCCACTAAGATGGATCGGTAAAAGAGGTGTTATTGAGTGGCCACCAAGATCACCAGATCTAACTCCAGTCGACTTCTTTTTGTGGGGACACTTAAAGTCTGTTGTTTATAAAACACAACCAGAAAGCGTCAATGATTTGCGTCGCAGAATTGTACAGGAATGTAGAGCTATTTCAACAGATACCTTCAAAAATGTTCGTTCAGAATTTGAGAATCGTCTGTATTATTGTTTAGAAAACAATGGAGAACATTTTGAAAATTTGTTATAGTTAGAAAGAAATTACAAACATTCAGTATAAACAGTATAAACATGACTCGCTCTACTTCTCTTCAAATAGAGAGATAAAGAAAAGTATCCTACGAAAATTACTGATCTTTTTACGTACAATCAGATCCCATAATAAAAAATATAGGTTTCCATTTGAAAAAACAAAGTTGACCTTCAAATGACCTTGAAAACGCCACCCAAATAAAAACTGATATTGCCTCCCTCTTTCCACCTCGAAATCTTTGGACACGTGTTTTACACTTTTTTGATATCTTTCATACTTTTCGGGATATTCGACTGGAAAGTTTTCAAATGAACACCCTGTATACAGGGAAATTATGAGTTACTCTTACAAAGTATACAATAACAACAATTTTTAAATAGTTTTTTGTTTTGATTTTATGTTCATTATACAGGGTGGACCGGAAATCGTAGTACAACCGGGCAAGGGGTGCTTCTACATGCAAAAATAAGTCGAAAAAAAGGAATAACATTTTTTCGTTTGGCAGATCGTTTTCGAGAAAATCGAATTTGAAAATGCAGCGAATACACGTGCTATTGCATAGGAATCATGTGACACATCTGACCATGACGAACCAATTTTACTTTCTGCATACATATACTAATGCACGCGAACCTGGCGGAACTTTAACTCGATTTTCTTGAAAACGAGCTGCCAAACGAAAAAATGTTATTCCTTGTTTTTGACTTATTTTTGCATGTAGAATCACCCCCTGCCCGGTTGTACTACGATTTTCGGGCCACCCTGTACATATGTGATATGTATAACAATGACTTCACAAAAAGAAGACTTACAGTGACTCCCACTAATTTTCGGACACTCTTAAAAAGCCGATAACTTTTTTAATATTGGACCGGGCAGACGGCGATTCTACATGTAAAAATAAATTGAAGAAAGGGAATAAAATTTTTTCGTTTGACGCCTCGTTTTCGAGAAAACCAAGTTTAAAGATCCATTGGGCAGAGGATATACTATAGCAGGGCTCGGAATTACTTACTCGCGACGGCCGATTTTCGAAGGCTACGCCCCCTCGATCCGGCCGCGCGTCTCGCTCCCCATGGCGGTCCTAGTTCGGAGCTTCTCAGGCGCATTTCATAGTCGCTATTCGTGGCGCCTGGGAGAACTAGGACCGCCACGCGGAGCGAGACGCGAGGCCGGGTCGAGGGGGCATAGCCGTCGCGAGTCAGTAATGCCCTGTACTAGAGCAGGGGTGACGAACTTCTCCGCCGGGAGACAGAGAACCCCCACTACCAATGCGACGGTACTCCCACTATGGAAGAAAGCAGCTCCGCTTTCGGTCCAACCCGTGTGCAGAGTGATGGACATGATACTCCACTCTTCCACCTCCGTTCAGCAGCCAAGTAGAGGGAGCAACTCTCCTTGGCCTATGCCGCGCCGCGGCGCTGGAGAAAGGAGTGGGGAATGTGGGGATGGACGCCACAACTGGCTCGCGAGCAGTTACTCGCGACTAGAGTATATTAAAGTATAAAAGGATACACTAGAACTAGAATATACTCAAACCTGCACGATTTGCTGCATTATCAAATTCGATCCAAATTTTGTTCTTATTTTTTTTTATGTAGAATCACCTCCTTGTCTGTTGTACTACGATTTCCGCCCACTCTGTATATAGAATTATGTAAATGTTATAGTTACAGTGAATAAGAAAAGTATTTTTGTTATAATTACAGTGTACATTGCGGACGCATTGTAAAACAGCAACAACATTATAATACTTCGCTCATTTAGATGTACCATTCTGCACCATATGCGGAGCAGTTCATTGAATAAAATCTTCTTATTTTTCTGACGATTTTTAAACGTCATCGTGTGTATTTCAACGAAATCATAATGCATTATAATGGAAATTCCACAAAATTGTGACTGAATTTGTTTCAGGTCTAAATGAGTTAAAAGTTCTATTTGCATTATTCGCGCAATTTATTAAGATTAATTTCTATGTCGCCTTTGTTTCTTGTAATCGATACAGAAAAGATATACATATTTTTCATAAAATCTGTAATAAGATGTTCAGAAATAAATGACAACCGCTATGTCGTTATTTGCCTTCTACAATAACTCATTAATCGCGATATATTTCTCCTCGCCAAGATAATCGTTTTCATAGCTTTGCCTAATCGCCTACAAAATCATCTTTCAATGAAGACAGCGAGGGAAGGAGAATTTATAATGTTTTTTCTGCCTTCGTCGACGATATCCGTATCGTGATTTATTGGACGCGATGTGTATAATCGGGTCGAGTTCATAACGAACTCGAATTAAGCTGTCAATGGTTAGATTTACAGAAGAATTGTTACACAACCGTAGGCGAATCAATATTTTCCCCATTATTCGTCACGGGTTTGCAGTAACACGTATCGCGAACACGAATGTGCATACACATTCGTTGTTAATAACGAAAATGAGATTGGATAAAAATATATCATGCACTCACACGATCTTCAAGATGCTTATGCATTAGTCTATACTTTGTACAGCAACTATTCGAATGATAAATTTTCTGCTATCTTGAATCGTTCTTTTCTTAATAAAGTGTATTTACACTAGATCATGACACTAGAATTGCTAGAGTCACAAAACTCATACGTATCATTTTTTAGCGATGTATGTTGCATCGATGACTTTCATTATTTATTAATTTAATTAATTTCATTTTTACAATACCTCTTACGTCCATTTCAATATCCATAAAG
Organism: Lasioglossum marginatum; assembly: GCA_028455795.1. NCBI lineage: Eukaryota > Metazoa > Arthropoda > Insecta > Hymenoptera > Halictidae > Lasioglossum > Lasioglossum marginatum. Next base: position 10,454,237 of record CM052265.1, on the reverse strand, counting down.
CTTTACACTCGAATGGCGACTTTAAGACTCCACTAAAAATTAATAAATTGTTATGAAGATAGCTTGAAGAACAAAAGGTTGAATTTTATTAATTTTATTATATTTCTTTGGTAATATTTAATGAAGGATTAAACCTTTTTATTTTATTTCCACCATATTTTATTGTACTGTCTTGTTACAGCAGAAAAATAATGCTCTTCAATTCCCTTCCCGAACGATACATTCAAATTTTCGTTTAATTAACCCTTTACAGTCGGAGCTATTTTAACTCGAAAATTAAACATTTCTACCAACCTAGAATAATTCAATCGTATATGATTTTTTTCATTTTATGAATATGAAATTGATATAATACCTCATGCAATACTTAAATATTTAATAGTTGGCTAGATCCCAACATATTTAATAATGTAAACAATATTTTGAATAATGGTACAGCAATTTTTAATGGTGACTCTGAGTCTGAGTGCTAAGGGTTAAATTGAACTTGAAACTATGATCAAGATAGAAATATGTTATTATTGACATTTTCAGAGGATGATGTGCACACTTTATCAAAAATCAGGAAATCTCCGGTGCAAAGCACTCCCTCGCACGTTTCACAATTTCGCCTCAATATTTCTGCTCATGTATTCGGTCCACATCCGAGCCCACCCGTTGAATACCGGGGGCAGATAGGAGTAAATAAACGGGCGAATTTATGATAGTAAATTTCCTCTTTCGCTGGTAAACATATCTATAAATTATCGGAGATCTCCGCCACGGAGTGATAGGTGTACTCCGGGGCTTCTTTTACAACAAAATCGATCGGAAACGAATTATCGAAAGAAATCCTTTTTGGAACGTACACTTGCTATACACGATTTTGTGAGACATCTCAATGTGTAAATCAAAACTTCAATTGAACACTCTACACCGTGTTAAAAAATTTATCGAGATACGAACAACAGACTTTCATTTAAGGATACAGATCTATAAAGTGTAATACATTAATATGTCGTAAAAAATATACAGGGTGTCCCAAAACGTTACCGTTAGCCGAAAATGGGAGGTTCCTTGGGTCATTTGAAGCGACATTTTCCAAAACAAAAATGGCGTCCGCGGCTTTGTTTAGGAGTTATTAACGAAAAACACGGACCAATCAGAGCGCGAGCTAGACGCCCGCTGCCTGGCGAGCCGGCAGGCGAGCGTTGGCGGTACACCGCGATGTCGCAACA
>CM052265.1:10384422-10452920 GCA_028455795.1 Lasioglossum marginatum | reverse complement strand
CGTGTTTTTCGTTAATAACTCCTAAACAAAGCCGCGGACGCCATTTTTGCTTTGGAAAATGTCGCTTCAAATGACCCAAGGAACCTCCCATTTCCGGCTAACGGTATCGTTTTGGGACACCCTGTATGTATAGTAGCTTTGCTTAAAGTAACTCAGCTGAAAATTTTATTCAATACTGTTAATTCATTAATCGAAATCAAACTATTTTAGAGCCATGCTACACAAAATATTCGAGCAATAAAACAACTAGTTATTCAACTATTATTCTTCACAATACTTTAACAACCTTTATTTTATTTCTACATAAATCTATGTGCATTGACTCCCATTAATATTCGGGCGCTCACAAAAAACCGATAACTTTTTTAATATTGGACTATACGATTTGAACTTTTTTGAGAAGTTAGAGCGATTAGTTTATTACGTGATATGAAAAGAAATTTTTTCAGAAATTGCAATTTGTCGGAATTATAGAGAAAATACTAAAAGTTGGATTTTACAACTTTTTTATGTGGCGCTATATTGAGAATTTAAAAAATACGTTTTGTAGATCCGTGTCAATTATATACGTTTTGAAAGTTTCATCAAAATCGGTTGATGCGGCAAAAAACGACAGGCATTGAAAGATGTAAGAATCCTTAGATTTATTTTCAAGCAGTTAGAGGCCGAAAATCGTGGAAAACTGCAATTTTTACCATCATTTAACGTTTGTAGCTCATTGCAACGTCGACCGATTTTGATAAAATTTTCAGAATATGTTTAATCGATACACATTTACAAAACACAACTTTTAGTATCTTCTCTGCAATTCCGACAACTTGTAATTTTTCTCAAAAATTTTTTCACGTTCAGTAGCACAAATCAATTGCTCTAACTTCTCAAAAAAGTTCAAATCGTATGGTCCAGGGTGTGGGCTACGATTTATATTTCACCCTGTATGACGCTGTATGTAATTAGACTGCGGATCTTTATGCAAAATAAAAATTTCTTGTATTAATTGCAACGAACAGGGGTTAGAAATAAATTAAATTCGTCCGTTGATAATTTTTATAAATCGCGAAGAATATTATGATAATGTATATAAAATCCACAGTCCAGTAATTATAAACAGGCTGCGGATCTTTATGCAAAATAAAGATTGTAAGAAACAGGAGCTAAATAATATTGTCATTCTTCCTTCGACAATTTCAACCGGACGAGAATAATATATTGATGTTCTTAAATTCTTTTAATTCTCTTACCGTTTGAAATGTTGTCTATTCAATTTTCGTCATAAAGGCATAGATTATAACAGTCTAATCGTAAAAACACGTGGCTCCGAAGGATTTTACGTTTGCATTTGACAGGGAGTATATTCAAGAATTTCGAGACACCTTGAATGCGAAAGAAGAGCGCGCTCGGAACCGCTTGTCGCTATTTGGCCGGTTAAGCCTGTTAGCGCTGATAATACGAGCCGAATAAAAGCGAGACGCCCGCGCCCGTGGAGCGCGCGGCTCGGGTGTAATTGTCGGATTTATAATGGGCGGCCCGAGGGCCGGAAAAAAAGTGTCGAACTGCCGAGTTGGAATCACAGTGTCGTCCCCGTGGCACGCTCGTAAACCGGAGTCAACGACCAGCGATAAATTCACCAATCCGGTATTCTTAATTTTGACGAATCGGATTAATCCCACCGTGGAGACGAAGTTTCTCTGCCGCTTTGACCTGATCACACGGGACAACGTCGCCGTCGAAATCATTGATGCAAGACGACGTGATTGCGAGAATCGGGAATAATGAATTTTTCTGTCGTTACGAACTACGAAGCTGTTTTAGGTTAATTATCGCAGACATAGGGTTTCTTGGGTTAACATGTGGCGTTCACTGCCACGAGAATTTTATGCATTTCACGCGAGTTTCAACTAATTTATTTATAAAAGCAATTAGTGTGCTTAATAGCAATTGTTAGTTACTCGATAACAAAGTTCTTACCTTACATCAGGCCTGGACAACTTCTTCCTCGCTGTCACTTCACGACTCCCACTACCAGTGTACCGGTTTCTCCACTATCGACTATTTCATATTGCCCTTACTCTAGTAACATTTATGGTTGGCCTGCGATGGCCAACGGTTCGTAGTTGGTTGGGATATGGTTAGTGGTTTTGAGAAATCCCAACATAGGGCCTACGACGAAAACTTATGATAATTTGCCAACGAATATCCAACGTTGGGTCTACAATTATTATAGTTGGTTAATTAATTAGAAATTTGCCCAACCAATGCCAACATTTAAATATCGTACGTCTTACAAACGTTAGGAACGTTGCTACAAGAACTTGTTAATTATTATATTCCAAATTGATTTTATTGTTTTCTTATTCATGGATATATATTAGCAATTTGTCGCGAATTTGTCAGCTTTGGGATTTATTTATTTTAATTTTTCCATTTTCCAAGGGGAAGGCAAGGGGTAGTTAAGGGGTAATTAAGTTTTTTCCTTTTTTCCCAATTTTTACCGTGGAAATACATTGTTTAAATGAATATTATTTATGATATACTGTAAAAATAACCGTGAAAAAGAAGATTATTATAATATTCGTTCGTATCATAGTGACGGTGACCCTTCGTTGACCATGATCGTTGGGCTATCTGCATAAAAAGGCGATATTTCTAACCGTTTGCCAACCAATATTGCAACGAAGGCCCAACAACGTGCCAATCATAAATGCTATTAGGGTACCGTGCTTTTCCTCGCGCGACTGCGAGAATACGGCCTCCTCTCCCTACTCCTAGTCTCCCCAACCTTCTGCTACACTCCACAGGAGTTTGGTGGGGATAATCCAGGAGTAGGGGAGGAGTTGTCTGCGGCTCGCGAGCCGCAATTTGCCCAGACCTGTCTTACACTATAATATAGCTCATTTCTCGGCATTAATAAATTGATATCCAGTGGTATTAATTTGACGACAGTCGTTTTTACGTTATGACTAGGATCTCTATGCAATATACAAATTTTCTACCTGAATTGCAGCAAACTGGAGTGAAATAGAAATTTATTTTCTTTTCTAATAAGTTTAATAGATTGAAAATAATATAACAGTATTAATTTAAATTCTTATAATGTTTTTACTGTTTTCAATTGCACCTTCCATTTTTATTATAAATGTATGGCGTTTGATGAAAAAATTAGTTTCTTCCTTTTTTTTTGAATTCAGACAGTCACTGATTATTTTTTAGCTTTTTACCAGGCTGTAGCTTTTTATGCAAAGTAAACGTTTTGATCAGCTTTCTGAAATTATTTTAATTTGTTCACTGTTTTAAACTGTTTCACTGTTTCACGTACTCACGTTTGTCATAAATGCATGGAATCGGTAGTCTGATAATTACATTCCACTTCGGAATTGAATATCGACATGCTTCAGTTCGCTTATTTTTATGTTATCGATTTTAAGCTTCCAAAGTAAACCGCGACGTTGCTTTATACTTCACTCGTACGTCCCTTAAAAATGATTACGCAAAACATCCTCGGGTAATATTTCATCCACTTTGCTTTACACTTTGATTAATGTAAGCAACCCATTGTGACATGAACATGAGTAATACATTAAATGAATTTAATGCATTAACAATTTCTTTATTACCGTGTGTTAGGCATCAAGGTTCTGTAGATAGTTTCTCTTTTTGTGAAACGTTCGATCAATTAGTAATTGGTTGTATTTATGTGTTAGCTGATTGATGAAATCAGTCGAGACCATTTTCAATTTTACTATTGTACAATATGAAAGAAGCTACTTTGAACTATAAGTACTTAGAATGATCGTAGTTTCATATTTTTTGGAATGTGTGCCTACTGAATTAAAATAGTATTTTTGGAAAAATCTCTACTTTGAAAAATTAAAAATCGGCGAATTCCTTCTTTGACAACGACCAGAAGAAAAGGTTGCTAGAACGTACAGTTTCTATTACGGTCTTTCTTCTGTTGAATGGTCTAATTGCCATTGAATTTCGACAAACAAACGGATGAAAAAAAAAAAGTAGAAATTCTTCCTTTAATAACAGATATGAGGGATGTTTAATTTAATGTTTATTTCTTCCAATGGTACCGTGACATAAGGTTTTAAATGAATACATTCTCGTATAATTTTTTTTGCATATGACGATGCAATTACAAATTTATCAATTTTCCAATTATTTGTTCACTTTGATTACGATTTCACAGAGTTGATGGAAAATTGCACAAAACTGAATATCTATACTCTATACAGAGGAAATAAGAACTTTAAAATACTCAAATAGGGCCGACCCGGCGTTCAACCTTTGAACGAAAACGCACGTTTGCTTCATAAACAGTTTCGCGAGCCTCCTCAAGTGTAGCCTAAAATGGCTGGAGGCTAAGAGGCTGAAATGTTGCATTGAGCCATTAGTAACTCGCTGTTACACGTAGTAAATGTTTATTAATTCTAAACTAAACGAAACGGGACATTTATAATTTACTCCTCATTAGCAACAATAGCTACAGAGGGTGTAACAAGTATTTGTACACGCTTTAAAAACGAATTACATTTTAAAAATTGAACCAATCGCTGTGGAGATTAGCAATCCGATAAGTAAGTAAGTCGAACATTTTTGGGACACCCTGTATATACTCTTAAATATTACATATACAAAGAAAGAAAGCTCTTTAACGCTATATGGTTAGTTTTGCTCAAATTATTACCCACAAAAATGTATAATCATTCATTTTTGCTTGCTCTCAAACTTCTCTAAAAAAATGATGGATGACTCATAGGAATTTATGTTCATGCTAAAACTTAATCGGTACATTTAAGAAGCTATTGACATTTTGTGTTTGACGAAGTTGAAAGTTTGACTTTCGGTTGCGTTTTGTTGATTCCGGCCGACTGTGGCGCCGCGCCGCGCCGCGCCGCCATGTTAGGTCGACGCGAACGGGTTTGTTGTACATAGTGATTTATCACAGTGATCGCAGAATAATGAACACGGTCGTGATTTGAACTTCATTCACGTCGTGATCGTGATATTTTAATCTAGAGTGAATTTTAACTACATCAATATCTGCATATAACGTAAAATTAAGATTACGTTACGTTTTATGTATATGTATAACATAAATTTACTTCATTTAACGATAAAAATAAATAATATTCAATTTTCTTTTCCGTACTTTATTTCAGTATTTAAGAAGAAAAAATTAATTCTTCCTCTCGATTTCGAAATCGTAATATTTATGTAAATATTAGGTGTACAAATAAGTTCGATACCTTTACATATATTCAATTGTGATTGCATTTCAAATTAAAATTTTCTCACGCCGCTTTGGTGTTTTAAAGCATCAACCTTACCCTACTAAACGCACTATATAAATTTACGCTAATTGGTACATAACCTAAAAAATCAATACTTTGCACCATGGCGTTTAAGAAACAGCACATTCAACACTGTATTTTTTTGCATTTCAGTCAAAGAAAAATGCTACTGAGGCTATGATTTGAGAATATGATTTGATCCGCGTTATGTTAAAATAGAAAAGTGGTTCCAAAGGTTTAATTCGTAGAGAAAATTTTGATCTGATAGGTTTCGTAGTGATGAAGAACGCAGCGCGAATTAGAGCAATTATTGAATGAAAATCCTTGTTAAACACAACGGAAATTTGCTGAGAGACTTGGTGTAACTCAACAAACAACTTCCGTTCGTTTGAAGAAGCTTGGGAGAATACAGAAGGGTGGGTTCCTCGATCAAAAGGCACCGAACTTATTTGTACACCTAATATGTAGTATAAAAGTGCAGACAATTTATTTTATGCTCATGTACATATGTATATGCTATGTATAAAGTTTTACAAAATACCAATGTATTACTTAATAATTATGGGAACTGCAAGTGATAGTTTGAAAAATGTCTTAGAAATATATGTATGAAATATAGAAATGCGATGTAACTCGCAATTTTGTTTTGATTATATCTCTGTGACTTGCGCGAAGAACAATTATGCTCTCAGCCAATCAAAAGCAATCAGGAAAATCACGAATCACTGTGAAAAATCACGTTGATGGAAACGAACGAATCACGAGCGATCCAAAAGTAGCAGTTTACGCCATCCATAGTTGTACAGCCTAATACAGTAAAATCACGATATTTCTCCGCGACCTTCTACCCAGAATTTGCCTAGTGCCTAACCACTCCACTGCCGGCCAACGCCGCAGGGTATATTCGTGTGAACTATTACTAATCCAATTACAAAACTTCTACATTTTTCATTATTTTTTCATGGGACTTTCAGCAACTTATTTCTGGCATTTTTCTGATTAAAATGACACCAAACACGATATATTTTCAACTGCATTTAGTGGTTGAATCGACGATGAAAGTTTCGGGCGCAAGGAAGGACAGCGTATGGGAAAGAAAGAGACGTGGACAGTCGCCGTCGTCGGCATAGTTCAAAGGCCCGCGTGTTCGCTGTCCTTCCTTGCGCCCGAAACTTTCATCGTTGATTAAACCACTAAATACAGTTGAAATTATATCGTGTTTGGTGTCATTTTAATCAGAAAAATGCCAGAAATAATTTGGCGAAAGTCCCATAAAAAAATACTCTCGGCGCGGACGGCGCGGTCGGCGCGGTCGGCGCGGTCGGCGCGATCGGCGCGGTAGACGTAGTCATAAAAACATAATGTCCCTACGCAATGTCTCCGTGCAGAACACAGCCGTTGGAGAAATATCGCGACTTTACTAAAGAAGCAAGGAGATCAAATGAACGAGTCCAGTAGTGCCGCACCGTGCTCTAACCGCGGAAACAATGAACGAACGAGAAGAAAACTGCACGAGTGTCTCAATTCGAGAGTTGTGATTCGGGAGTCGCAATCGTTGACTGGATGCCGTTGCTTGTCGGTTCGAGCCGCGCGGTTGCACGAGCGTGTAAATCCTGGGGTATTCAGCGACGACGTGCATTAAGACCGAGCTTCGCCGTCGCAACACCGTAATTCTCTGGCTTAAACGTTTACCCGGTTATTATCCCATGATAAATCCAGGACTATACGCGTGTGCCCCCGCGGTGACTCCCGCCAATCCGTTTTATTAATTAGGAACTGGCCTCGGTTTCCGGTGGAACTGTACCCTAACGACGCCGAGCCGGCGCGGCGCGGCGGTTGCTTAATTTCTTTGAATTACGAAGCCCGTGTCGTATACCGGCGAAATCGCTAATGATGTTCAACCGAGCATATCCCGTCGAGTGTAGCGGCTCTGTTTGCGGAAGTTAGTCGATCTTTGCTGCGCGGCAGTCCCGTTTTGTTCTGTTTAGAGACAATTAGCGGCTTATTTCGGTTTACCCCACTGTGCGTCGTACAGTCTTCTCTCGATGGTTCGTTTCCTGCTTTGAAATGATATCAGACCGATTTCCTCTCTTCCGAAATTACGCGACGCTACGAACGCGTAGTATTTGGAAATGGCCGACCAACCGCGAGCAATTCTACCGTTCTTTTTGGTACCGAACTCTCGATCTTTTAACCATCTGCATTCGGAATTTTTCTTCTGTTTTATTCTCAACAACTCCTTAATTTACTTAAAGTGTACTCGAAAAGACCTTCATTGATAGTAATTTTGAGCTATTATTGTATGTCGGAGGCTGATCGGAAGGGTTCTCCAAGTGGATTGATTTGCTCCAATTGGGTTTAATCACCCAGTATATAGATCAAGTTGTTTAAAAAAAGAAAATAGCGAATCGTTCCTTCGCGACATGATATTGATTTATTAGACTTGATTCACTCACTCTTTCTATAAATACGGTGCTGTACGGAAGTACATCTGTGTTCGTAATAAATTACTTTTTGTTAAATGATCTTTGGATTGCACTTGATTTGAACTATATTTCCATCGGATCCCTCGGAGATTGACCGGAGACGTTCTTCATCGCATCGTTCATTTTCTTCGCACGCAGTCTATTCATAATAACGAAATAACGATCGCAGTCAATCACCTCAATCCTCCATACTGTAGCGCAACGCAAGACATGTCAACGAGCCCACGGGCCTGGAAGAATATTCGCGTACACAGGGGTGGGCACGGTAGGGGCCCCTCAAATTCCTGCGTTCCCCACCAACTTCCCTTTCATGCAGCGCGCGCTTTCGTCGCGATGCGCGAGGTCTGCGCACTGCTTGCGACGCGCGATAGACGAAGCGCGTCCTTCCTTCATAGTAACGATGGATGCTGGTGGGGGACAGTGGGCGCTACGGTGGGGACGGCCTCATCTGATTTGAGACAAAATGTATTTAAGTACAAATAAAACGATCACACCTTTTCTGCATTTCCCTGCAAGTTTGACCTCGAATAAGTCATGAGCCATTCAGTCAGAGTCATTGACCTTGAGTCATAGGTCATTGAACTCATCTTAAAACACTCTATTTGATGGTGGATAAAAAAACATATTATCCCATTTAAAAAAAGTAAGTTGACCTTCACCTCACCTTGGAGTGTCCACCGGGAAAAATAAAAGTCCCACTACATGATGCCCTCCTCGGTACTGAATAACTTTCATCTGAAACATTTTTGCGTATAATCAATATTTTTGGAGATATTCGTCTGTAACGCTTTATAATTGCCACCCTGTATAATTGGCAAATATGCTTAGGACCATTCACAACTCTAATTGATAATTTTTAAAAATTTACTTTTGATGATATCTCGTGCAGGCACATTAGTCTTTCCCATATGCTCAATAAAACAGCTATTCAGTTAGTTTAATTGCCACAAATTGAGTAAAATTAAATTAAATGACAATTTGGATGTTCCCGGTCAAAAATGACTTCGGCACAGCTAGAGTTTGCAATACCGGACCTAGTACAGTATTAATACAATACCGGTATTCGGTATTTTTTTAAACGTTGTACCGATATTAATATTAGTATTAATACCGATATTAGGAATTTTCAAAAAAGTACAAAAACACAGTTGTTTCTTTGCCATAATTATTAGTTTTATACAAAAAATAATAAACTATAAAAATATAAACAATTTTGTTATGTAGAAATATAAAATAAATGAACAAATGCTTTAATAAAATATTATGAATAAGAGCAGTAAAATAATAATTTTTAATATTAGAAACAAAAAATATAATATAAAAAGTAAACTATTACAGTATTATAATACAATAAAGGAACAAAACATATACTATTATTATTATTAAGAAGATATTAATAACTAATTGTAAGAGTAAAGATATAGTATAGATACTAAGAGTAAATATCACATAAAAATCTTGTTGTGTAGTCTATTATATAATATCTATTAATAGAAAAAAACACTAATCTATTAACTGCATATTTTTGAAATGTGATTATAAAAAACATAATCCATCTATTGAACTGTCATTAAGCCTGGAACGTATTTTTCTGCACAAATTATCTGTAGTTGAAAATGCTCTTTCCGCATCCATGCTGGTTGGTGGTACTGTTAATAATAAGCGATATACTTCCTCTAAATATTTGTCTAGATGTCCTTCACCTTCTAATAACAACTCGGTCTCTCGTCTGACGGTTTTGGATAAATCTATTTTTTGTATTACTTTTGTATTATTGTTCGTGGCAATTTTTTTATTTATAGCTAATTGTAATTTCTTCTCGAGGGACAATTCTTTTCCGATATTAACATCAACATCATCTTCAACGAATTCTTCTGGATAGGTTTGTGTTTGCTTTTCATTAATGTTTTTGTGGAAATTTACGACGAACTTAATTAAATTTGACCTTGTTAGCCTCTTTTCTTCCTTTTCGTTTTCTTTTTTAAAGTCGTTATAAATATGTAAATACCTTAAAATATTTTCTAGTTCACTATGTCTTTCCTCTATACGAATTTTCAATGCACTGTATAATTCCTCAGACAGTGGCGTGTCCTGATCTTTAAGTGATTGCAACATAAAATTTATTATTGCATTCGCTGTTAATAAGTTGGAAATTCCAAATGATTGATGTTGGCACTACTATAAATACGTATTTCAAATAAGAGTAGATGCCCAAAAAAAAATATTTATTATTTATAGCTAATACCGAAAATACCGGTATTTTACCTTAGCAAATACCGGTTTCACGAAATTGCAAAATAGCGCGAAATACCGGTATTCGGTGTACCGGTGTATCGGTATTGCAATCCCTAGGCACAGCACTCGGAGGGTTAAATAGGTATCTCGCGTATCTTTTTCAATCGATATTAAAAGATTCGCTCTAAATAGCATTTCCGGAAGTTGTCGTTGGAATTTCATTACTGTCGTGAAATATATCTTTTAAAATGTATGAAAATCGACTGTTCAGGAGTTCCTCAGTATTGCGAAAGTTTTCTAAGATTATCAGATTCCCCCGGGACATGGACACGGACACGGACACAGACACGGAGGCTGCGCGACAAAAGCACAGCGGGAAGACGCTGTTGTCGATGCTCGGTTGAAATTGCGTTCATTCTTCCATTCAAATTATTTGAAGAAGAGCGCAACGAAATAGTTTTTACGGAGTCGACGATCCAATATTTATCCTACAAATTATTGTGCTCGATGTAATCTCCTGTACGCTCTTACTATTTATCTCCATAATTACGTTGTAACATTGCAACAATAGTGAAACTGCAATAAAACGGCCTGCTTTCTTCTCTTTTTTACTGAAACGCTATGTTGTGTCTTGTCAGTGCTCAACTGCGATTAGCGAGCCGCTGGAAAACACGCCTCATGGAGAGGTAATGAAAGAAATAAGAGAATAGACGAATTTTCGGATAATAATAACCTTAATAAAAAGGAAGTGAACAACGGTACATATATTGTACAAAGATAGGGAGCTATGGTAAAATTGACTTGCATGACCGTGACTCTAACAAGTTGTGACTGACCTTCCTTCGAAGGTCCATGAATAAGGAAACATCGTGAGGATGAAAAATTCCCACTACCAAATATTGGAAAGCAGGACCTTAGCCAATAACAGAGTAGGAGGTTTCTTAATTATTGCAACGCCCACAGACGAAATTGCCGAAACGCGAGATATAAATATTTAGTTCCTCGCGCTCTTTGGAGCCCATAAATTATTACTCTTAGGGACACAGACCCTTGGCGCTATGTTTGGGCACACGCTGCGTCAAGTAAGGTGAAATGCCCTAAGCCTGGACAACATTTTTTGCTACCTGTAATTTCATCAGTTTAGATAAACAAAAATAATTTTTTAAAAGTTTTAACATAAAATTCAGATTTTGTAAAGTACTTTAAAATCCCAAAATCATTCTTTAGATTAATATTTTAATTGTATTAACAAGAATAATTCAAACCTATAGTTGGACATATCAAACCCAACCTAAGCTAGTATCTGGACAGAAGTAAAGCCTATACCGTCTTGCTTCTTTTTTTCAAAATTTTTAATTAAATCTCCTACAACGGAGAGAGAGAGAGAGAGAGAGAGAGAGAGAGAGAGAAAGAGAGAGAGAGAGAGATAGAGAGAGAGAAGCAATGTGACAGGCGACAGTGCTGCCGCCTATCGTGGCTGTCGATATGCAGCCGAATAATGACAATTACGCCGCGTAAACGTAAAAATAGGACTTTTGAGGCAAATAGCATCCTAGATTGATCTCTAGCGATTTTGACTACTAAGAAATCCCGTCTTTGCAGTATTGAGATATGAGAAGAGAAATCCCGGATCCTTGCAATCCTCGCGTACGTATACGTGGTCTAGCGATGTATGCACTCACACACAGTCACGCGCGACTGTCATTTCGTCAAGGTCACCCAAAGAGATGCTACCCTTAAATTTCGTTTGTCTCGTCTGGCACACAAAAAACGATCATGTTCTGTCTCATCGACAGAACGTCGTGTGGCGATTCTAGAGACAACATAAGCAGACACGTGTCCGAGCTTTTTTGACAATGCTTATTTTGTACGAAGATATTTAACATATAATTTTTTAATTTTTCTGTATACAGGGTGTGGCCGGATGACGGGTGGTACAACTGGGCGGGGGATGATTCTACATGTAAAAATGAGTCGAATAGAAGAAATAACATTTTTTCGTTTGACGAATACGCCTTGTTTTCGAGGAAACCTATTTTGAAAATGCAGCTAACACACACGTGCTATTGATAGGAAACGTCATGCGTCTGATAATGGTCAACCAATTCTACTTCCTGCGTAGTATGTTACACGTTAGATGCAGAAAAATATCCCCTCCACTGCGGGACAACGCCGCAGGGGCCACGAAGCTCGAGCTGCCTCGGTCGCCGAGCAGTGTAAAGATGCCACATAATTTGATCTCGGGTCGGCTATATCGGTGTGAACCACTACTAATCCAATTACAAAATTTCTTTATTTTTCATTATTTTTTTATGGGACTTTCGCCAACTTATTTGTGGCATTTCTCTGATTAAAATTATTATTATATTATATTATAATTATACTAAACACGATATAATTTCATGTTATTTTACATACATTATTTAGTGGTTTAATTGACGGTATGAACGAAAATATGGGCCAAATTATATCTTGTTTGGTATCATTTTAATCAGAAAAATGTCACAAGTATATCGGTAAAATTTCATTAAAAATAAGTACAAACAAACAAGTTTCATTTATTGCATGAAGCGTTCTCATCGGTACGCTATTTTTTGCTGCTCAAAAATGTTTGCTGTGGCTTTGTTAAGGAGTTATTAACAAAAAATGCGAAAAGTTTCCTAAATTGTTCCGATACTATTAAAGAGTTTAACCTTTCTTAATAGACTGTTTCTTACCAAAACATATCGAAAAGAATTTGCCATCAGTAGCATGAGGAGATATGTAAAAGATAATTAAAGTCTAACATAGTAATGCCTCACTTGTCTGGCTTCTGACATTAAAGATAAATGAATAGATTAATAAATCTCGATTTTCATTTTAGATTGAATTTAATAAATATAAACACTTTGGAAATATAATATACTTACATTTATGAATATTAAATTCTTCTTATAGTAGCCATACATCTGTAACATATTTCCATTCTTAGTGGAAGATCTTCATAAATAATTTTTATAAGTTGTTGCTAAACTCAACAAGTTGATTACATTAATTCGAATAAAATATTCGAATAAAACGATTAAAAGCTGTTTGGGTAATTTCAATATACTTTCGATAATAAAGATAATAAAGACCAAGGATCGAGTCAACGAATACAAAATGGTGGTTTCAGCGGTCTTGAACATTGTCAGAAGACTTCGAATTCTATCTGGTCTTGCTTTCAAAGTTTCTAATCACCCTGCCCTCGTACTAAAAACCGTCGCCTCGGCCGAAATGAATTCCACGAAGGTGAAAATTTTTCACTAATTATACGGCGTTTCCTTCCTCGTACCGGAAGTGCCACCTCATCTCCCTCTCGGCCGTTCAAAGGGCAGATGAATTGCCGACAATCAAGCAGTAATTGCCAGCTGATGAAAAATCAATTAGTACTTCGTTTACGTTCAATTAGTTGGTGCTGCATGGTACTCCCGTAATATTTCTTTGCATAGGCATAAACTGTTTGTTCGCGTATCGTCGGGAACAGTGAACAATTTCAATTGCCGGCGTTGAGAACAAGTGGAACAAACTTTTGGGAAAAAGAACATCTGCGGGACTGGAAAATAACACTGTCACCATTGCTCAAAGCGAACGCGGTATAGGGGAGACCGGGGCTAGTTGACTAACTTTTAACATATTTAATTTTTACCAATGAACCATTAGTATTTTGCTGACTTCTTGTACACCAAAAGTTTGCACATTGATTTCGGTATACAGATTTAATTTTGAAAATCGCTTTGGTTGAACCTAGTTGTAGTTTTAATCAAAAGATTAGTGATAGCAATAAGTCTACAAACCCCGGTTATGGGGTTAGTTGACATATCTGATGGGGTTAGTTGACTTAACAGTTACTTTTAAGTGTTTAAGAAAAAATAATACTATTAACAATACTTCGATTTTTATTTGTTCATACATATCTACTGTAGTGGATCAGATGATGATTTGTAGGCAGAATTAAGCCAAATTCAGCTTACAAATCATCATCCGAATCACAGTTAATACACACATCTGATCCATTTTTCGTGAACCCATTTGCTGCAACGCTATCAGTGTAAGATTCATTGCAGATCAAGCATTCTGAATCATCTTCTGATTCTGAGGACAAGGAATCTTTCTTGAATGACGTAAATCCTATGCTTAGTCAAGTAGCCCCGTTTGACATTTTTATCATTGTAAGGGCCACACGTGCATAACCTCGATGCACCGGATAAAATAAAATACTTCAAATTATAGTCAATTTATCATATTTCCATAAACTAATCATGAAGAAATATCAAGCAGTACTTAATGGACAAAAATTGATAAATAGTCGGAACAAAAATATTTACTTACCTGTTTTTGATGTTTTTAGATTTTCTATTCTTAATGGTATAACACGCAAGTTTCGGTCACGACAACATATTATATGGTGAGCTAGTCATTCTTATGTGTCGCGGAAAGCAGCATCATCTACTTTATAGTATTACAATTAGAATGGATTAGTCGACTAACCCCATTAGTTCTAATGGAGGGCGAGAGAAATTGCAAATATTTAAATGCGCGCGGTTAGTCATCGAACGTTACTTTTGTATCATGTGTAGCGTATATTTAGCGGGCTAATAGAGATTTTCCCGTGTTTCCACGAATCATAGTGTCACCGAAAATATCACTAGAATAGTTATGTAACCAAAGGATGAGTCAATGCGTGCTCGTAGTCGTGATAATGTTTTGTGCAGTTTGACGACATCGATTTGTCAGTCACAACGCGTCTGCAGCTATTTAATGGCGCTATAATTGTGTGCCGTTATGTAATATCGAATTGATCCGGGAACAATCGAGGAACAGCGTTGAGCGTATCCTTCGTTCTTAAAAAATTTATGTCGGTTTATCAGAATTATTTTAACATATTGCACGCCAATTTAACGGCAATTCCACTAAGATTGTATGCACACTGCACACATTAAACATTGATAGGCGCCTGTTGTCGCTTCTTTCTCTTGATTTTAACTCATGTTTGCTTTTTATTAGAACGCATATACGCTACTGTGCAAAAGAAAAAAGCATCCAATGTAATTATAAGATATAATGACAAACAATATCTTTATGTAGAAATTGTATTGTACAACGATTGATTTATTGCACTTAAAGTATTAGATAATGCGCAATAAGAATTCTCTCAGAACTATATATCTATAATAATAACATTCTCAGAACTATTCAATTAAACAGCGGAATCATTTTTCAAAACTTACTGTGTATTTGGTTTTTTACGCATTTTTTCGTAATGGAGGGAAATTTCAAGATTAAATTCAAGGAAATTTCCAGATTCAATTGAAGGAAATTGCAAGATTAAATTGAAGGAAATTTCAAGTTCAGATTTAGAAAAATTTCAAGTTTTGAATTCGAGGAATTTTCAGGTTTAAAAGGGAAATATTTCAAGTAAAAATCGAGGGAAATTTCAAGTTTTGATTAAATTCGATTAACTTCATCTTTTGCAAGAATTATTCTCTTACTCAATAAAACAACTTTAGGGGACGGTGTGAAAAGTTCTCGCAAAAAAAATTTCAGCAGGTATAGCTAAGGTCCAGCCTAGTATACATACACATAGCATCCGAAAAATAAAATGGCTGGCAATTTAGTAGGAGAAGAAGATTCTTTTTTAATATGCTGACACGAAAGCATACACACACATTTTATAATGTGATGAGAACTCAAACAATTGCCAAAAGCATCTTTCTATTATGAAATTATTATTAAATAATTGAATTACTGAAAATGACTTTTTTAATTATTTGTGCACCCTACGGACGATTGTAGAATGCTCGAACATCATTAAAAACAATTAGTAAGCGGTGTTATAATCCAGTTTATTGTACTGCTTGTGACGTAATATTTGCATGGGAAAATAAAAGATTAAATTATTAGAGAAGATTCCTGAGGACGGGAGTGCTGGAGTTTAATTTTATTCGAACCGGCGCGGCGCACGTGTCAGACGCCTAAGTAGAAACAGACACAGCGCCGGATATGATCAGACAGAGTGGGTCCGTCATGCAACATGTATTTCACTAGGCAGCAACACATACACCACAAGAGGCGTGAAAAGACGATCTGTGCTTTCCAAATGATGCACTTAAATACCACAGTCAATTTCGCAGAGTTGCTTCCATGAAATGAAACCTCGTCAGTGCTCAAACTATACGCTTGTTTCTACATAATTCTGCTGAAACGAGTCTAAACATATTTTATTATTCCTTACAAATATAGACAGCGGATCTTTATGCGAAATAAAAGTGTTCTACCTGAATTGCAACAAACTGGAGTGAATTAGAAAATTTTCTTTCTTAATATGTTTAATAAGCGTTTTTTTAAAACCTTTCAAAAAGTTTAAATTGTTAAAAGTTTGCACTATTTGTATATGGATTAAGAAATGCTAAAAACTTGATTATATACTTAAAGTGCTAACTAACACATATAATACCACCATTAAAATCCGTTTTCTGATTCATTTTTCCAAATTGGTATGGAACACGTTCAATCTTACTTTGAATTTTATGATTTTGTGTTTAGAACGCTGTATTTCATCACAGAATCATCTGAAATAAATAATATTTTGGATTTGGGAATTTTAAAGGATTGTCTCACCTTTTCTCATACTGCACATTCGTACCAACTTCAAACTTCTCTCCCACTCATATACATATATACCAACCTCCAAGCTTCTCTCTCACTCATACCAACTGTCTCACGATAATTATTATCAACAATTCAAATAGTTTCTATTACAACTTTGATTGAAAATTACTTTGTAAGCGATTATATTTCCCTGGTACCTATAGTTCCTTCATATATTTCTATATCTTATATTCCTATAGAAAGTATTATTCGGCAATATTTATACTTTCTAGTTTCAAACTGTACATGGATGTAGCCTGTATGAGTGAACGAGATGTGCACGTATAGTCGAAACGATTGAAAAATATAATATTGCATTTGGAGAAGCTACAAAATTGTAGTTAAGTTTAGTTACAAATTACAGATTTTTATGCATTTATAAATTAGCATTTATGCATTTATAATAATAACAAAAAGAAATTAACTGGGTGAAATATAAAATAGTGAAAAATATAAGAAATCTAAGAATAAACTTATGTTGCTTTTAACGTAAAAAGACTATTAACCCTCCGAGTATTGTGCCAGAGTAATTTTTGACCAGGAACATCCAAATTGTCATTCGTCATGATGAGTACTCAATTTGTGGCAATTAAACTAAATGAATAGCTATTTCATTGAGGATATCGGAAACACTAATGTGTCTTTTTTAAAAATTATTAATTAGAGCTGCGGACGGTCCCAAGCATATTGCCAATTATAGCTATGTAGCTATAAGAATCGTCCGTTGTACGAGGGTTAAGGAGTGAAATCAATATTTATTTAATTACTGCTTCCCACATGTCGATGAGGAATTTTTTTATTTTGCATAAAGATCCGCAGTCTAGTAAACATTAGCGGCAAAAATGAACAAGACTTGAAACATGCAAATAGGAACATGTAATTGAAGCTACATAAAGTTGCAGAGAATTAACAAAAGAGCAATAGACGCAAAAATATGGAAGCTTTCATTTCGATACGTTAGATCGGTATTCGAAACAGCGAAACGTCTGTCCGCAATAATTTCGGAACTCGAATGGATAACACGTGGAAAATTAGCTGAGTTTGAGCGACGCGGCCGTGCTTTCCGACGATTTAAAGATCTCAAGGTTTCCGGGTCGAGAGCTGCGTTGCGCGAGTTATTTTTAAATGTTTTGTAAGTCGTGTTCGTGCTTCAGCGTGGCTTCGAAGGTCGGTTATTGACCACCGTCGACCTCCGAATTCCTATCCGTGCTTTCGAAATTCCGAGCGGGTCGAAAAAAATCCGGCTGAAATCTGGCCTAAATGCTCCCGGTTTTCTCGCCCACGCTCAATTAATAGTTCAATGAAAGCATTCCAGCTATGTACGTGGCAATACTTCCCCCGAGTTTAATTTAATAATAAAAAGGCTCGCACTCGGTAATCGTTTCCCTGCGTGTTTTTCATTAGCTAGCCACGCCTTTCCATTGTTGAAAGTTTCAGTAACTTTAACGGGCGATTTCGCGGACCGACATTTTACAACAAACTTGTCTCGTCATAAGTAAGGTGAAATGCCCTAAGCCTGCATTTTAACAGCATTTTTGCTACCTTTAATTTTATCAGTTTAGATAAACAACAATAATTTTTTAAGAGTTTTAACATAAATTTATGTTATGTACAAAATCATTGTTCAGATTAATATTTTAATTGTACTAACAAGAATAATTTTCTAACCTATAGTTGGACATATTAAATCGAATCTAAGCTAGTACCTAGATAAATTGAATTTACATATGATTATATCTATAACATCGAACTTTATTAAATCTTTAATGATTTACATATCAAAATATTATCATATTAGATCATATTCTATTTAATTTTAATTTTTTGTTGTAAAGCAAGCATTTCAAGAGACAATACTTCTTCTCCATACATTCTAATTGAGTACATAATTTCGAATTCTCTTCTTTCATTTCATCTTTATTTTCATTAGTTGCTTCAGACCTTATTTTTTTAGATTCATCATTGATTTTTAACTTAATTAATTAATTTTAATTTAATTTGTGTGTAATTTGTCTTTTTTCTTTCGTGTAAATTTTTATTGATTTCTTGTACATTTTCTTTTTTAATTTTGTTTCTCTCTTTCTTCTCTTTTTAGTTAAATAATTTGCCATTTAAATGTAAAAACAACGAGTTGATTTTAGTCGCAAACACGTGTCCGGCTTAAGGCGTATGCAAATCGAGAACAAGCTTATAGTTGGACAGCTACTGTCATCGCGTCCCAATATGGAGTACTTATATTTCAAACCTCTGTTCCAAACTTGGACATCAAATATTTGAATTAATAATTATTATTTAAGTTACATCCGATTGCCAATTTATTTTAAAATATCAAGATTATTATGCGTGATAATTATTTTTTGCCTAAGGGCTTAAATTATATCTTTTTTTCTAATAAAAGTTCAAACTATAAATGCACATGATTCGCATGTAAATAGACTATTTTGTATATTGTTTTCAGATGAACTTTGAATTTATTTTTCAATTTCAATCGATGTCTTCATCAAATAATATTCACACCTACTTGTAGCTAAGGCCTCAGAATATATAAAATAATTATTTAATTTCTTAATTATTGATTTTACTATAAAAATTCAATTGATAAGGGCATTTCACCTTATCAATTAACCTGTTTCTATCCAGTCATCGTGCAAAACCAGTAATGGCGTGCAAAATCACTAACCGTGATGTATCACAGTAATCGCAGAATCACGATCACGGTCGTGATTTGAACTTCATTCCCGCCGTGACCGTGATTTTTTAATCTAGAGTCACTGTCATCCTCTTTTTTCATCTCGGTTGAATTAGTTCTTTTTTTAAATACATCAATTACGTAGCTTGCATAAAAATATCTCTGCTTATAACGTAAATTTCACATTAAGTTATCTTCTCTGTATATAAACGTGAATTTATTTTTTTTTTCGTACTTTTCCTTACGTAGTAAGTAAATAAGGTACGTACCGTACCTTATTTCAGTATTTTAAAAATAAAATAATTCTTCCACAAGATTTCGAAATCGTAATATTCATGTAAACGGAATAAAAGTGTAGACAATTTCTTTTACGTTTGTGTATGTATAGTGTACAGTTAGGAGCATAACTTTAACGTTAGGATCACACACACACTTCAAATCAGAATAACTTTTTTACGAATGGATCAATTCATTGAACACATTGAATGCTTCAATTTCTCTGTAAGGCTAGAAGAATTAGTTTAGTAAATGACGTCCAAAAAATATGTTGAAAAAATGTATTTGGTCGGAATTGTGAAAAACAATAGTGAAAATTGGTTTTTTCAACTTTTTTAGCTGGGCCAATAACGAAAATTTAAAAGATGTGTTTGGTCAACTCGTATAAACTATATACGCTCCGAAAATTTCATTGAAATTGGTTAATTCGTTTACGAGTTATAAACTATAAACGATCAAAATAAAAAGGCCGAAAATCTTGAAAAATTGCAATTTTTTCTAACTGTATATGCTATTATGAAGTTTTACAAAGTACTAATGGATTACTTAACAATTATAGGAAACGCAAACGATAGTTTGAGAAACGTCTTAGAAATCTAATTTTGATAAAAATGCGACGAATGTAATTCGCAATATTGTTGTAATTTCGTTAATATAAAACATACAGTTTATATCTGTGAAACTTGCGCAAAGAACAGTTATGCTCCCCGCCAATCAGAAGCGACCGCGAAAATCATGGATCACTGTGAAAAATCATCGTGATTGGGAACGAACGTGATCGAATCAAGAGAACAATCGAAAAGTAGCAGTTCATGCCATCCCTACCTATCACATGCGACTAGGGTTACCTTACCAACCGTCCCGGAATTGAAAGTGCATTATTATTTTTTTACATATTGTTTTGTAGATATAAAATTGTCCTTGCAAAGCTAGGTATGTTTGTTGTGGTTTCTCAGTGGAAAATATTGTGAAATTATAAGTGCAAGGTCTCTCACATAACTGTCGCCACGATTTTTCGGTCACTTCCGGTAGCCACGTGAAACATTGTTTGTTTTAATTTTTATTTTATTTTTAAACTAGGTAATTGAAATCTTTTGATGGAATCATTACTATTGACAGTAATAGGTACAGTGACTCCCACTAATATTCGGACATTTAAAAAGTCGATAACTTTTTTTTTAATATTGTATTATACGATTTGAACTTATTGTGGGAAGCTAGAGAAATTAGTTTGCTACAGGATGTGAAAAAAAATTTTTCAAAAATTGCAATTGATCGGAATCGTAGAAAAAATACTAAAAGTTGCATTTTACAACTTTTTTATGTGTGTGGGCCTACATTGAAAATTTAAAAAATACATTTTGTAGATCTGTGTCAATTAAACATATTCTGAAAATTTCGTCAAAATCGGTCGACGTTGCAAGGAGCTATAAACGTTTAAAGATGGTAAAAATTGGAGATTTTCACGATTTTCGGCCTTCAACTGCAATAAATCGAAGGATTCTTACATCTTTCATTGCCTATCATTTTTTTCCGCATTAACCGATTGCGATGAAACTTTTACAGTGCATATAAAGTGAAATGCAACTTTTAGTATTTTTTCTACAATTCCGATCAATTGCAATTTTTGAAAAATTTTTTTTCACATCCTATAGCAAACTAATTGCTCTAGCTTTTCCAAAAGTTCAAATCGTATAGTACAATATTAAAGAAGTTATCGTCTCTTTAAAAGTGTCCGAATATTAGTGGGAGTCACTGTATGTATTGCAACAGAGTCAAGTAGCTCAAAATTCAACGTACATGAAAGTACATCTGTAGATATTACCAGCAACAATAAAAATAAAAAGATTGGAAACTACCGGTGTACTCTTAACAGATTCCATACAAATATTCATGAACTGTATTAATCATTTACATATAAATTCAGAAAAGAATATAGTTTTAAAAAAGAATTCGGCATGTTCGAAATATGTAAAATGGCAATCATATTTAGTGATTTTACTGAACAACAGTCAGGTTATGTGCCGGAAAAATATTGGTGCAAATATAAATGTGCACCCATCGCATCTTGTGACGTAGAATGTTCGTTTTCGGAATATGGAGAAATTACTTATCATTTATTGTAATGCCAATTATGGAGATTCGTCGTAAATAAATAATTAATGTGAAATAAAATCGTTAAATATCCATTAAACCAGTTCAGATAATCTTATATGCGATACATCTGTGTTGAACATTTCCGTGTACATACGCATATTTTACGAACATAAGTTCCATAAGCTTTTTGCATATTTTCCGCACAGAAAAATCCGCACTCTGTTTATGAGGTTTTCGAAAACCCCCTACGCACATTAACAAACCTTGCGCGTTTGTAGCTGTAGAAAACAACATACTAGTAACATAGTATATAGTTTTCTTAAAAATTGAAGAAAAGAAAATCAAATAACAACTTGATACGAATGTTTACAACTAGCTATACAGTGTATATTATACACTTAGCTTCGTAAAAATTGCGTTACACCCTACTCAGTAAAATTTCCTATAAACTATCAACATCATAATTAGACATCTTAGGATCTTTATGCAAAATAAAATGTTTTTACATGAATTACAACAAATTAGAGTGAAATAGAAATTCACACATTTCCTTCCTTAATATGTTTAATAGGTTGAAAAAATAGCGTACCAATATCTCTAAATTTTCTTCTCTAAATCAGTATGTCTAATCCTGATATAAATACTAATATTAATGTTCAGTGTACAGGATAAAAATCAGTTTCGAAAATTTTTGCAGGCAAGCTGCATCGGGTGTCTTCATGATACAAGTTTTCCGACTTTGCTGAACCGGGTCTAGGAAGTTTTGAAATTAAGTTGGTGGCTCCTGGTGTGGCTCGGTGAAAATTTCTCGAGCGATCTCCGAAACTTCTGGGCCGCGTGAAAAAAAATCTCATTTACAGTTTCGAGTTATATTCGACTCGTGCAAGGCCACGCCCGCGTCCTGCGTTGAAGGTTCCGCGTAGACGGGTCACTCAAAATCCACAACGCCGCGTCGGTGACTTTCAATGAGCCCTGCCCATAGGGCGATATCTACAGTAGCGGACAAAAGTTTCAGACGACTATCTTTTCGGTAGATTATCGCATTTTATTACAGATACTAAACGTCGAACAATTCTCAATTCTTCTTAACATTTACACATATATTCGTACTCTATCTACGATCAACCTAGACTCTTTCAAAACATAAACAGTGTTTGGCAGAAAACGCATGAAACTTTCAATGCTGTATTTGCTGCGGACATTAATTTAAGACTTATTTATGAAAAAGGTATTTATGTTAATATAAGTAACAATAATTACTTTAAAAGTTAATATTTTGTGAGATAACTGTTATTTTTAATGACTGCAGTGCATCTTTGTGTTGACCACGTATACATACGCGAGGATTGCAAGGGTCCGGGATTCCGCTTCTGATTTCTCAATAATGCAAAGACGGGATTTCTTAGTAGTCAAAATCGCTAGATGAAAAATCAATCTAGGGTGCTATTTGCCTCAAAAGTCCTACTTTTACGTTTACGACGCGTAATTCTCATAATTCGGCAGCATGTCGCGGAGCCGTGAGAAGCAATGTGACAGTGCTGCCGCCTATCGTGGCTGTCGATATGCTGCCGAATAATGAGAATTACGCTGCTGAATAATGCAAATTACGCCTCGTAAACGAAAAAATAGGACTTTTGAGGGCGATAGGCCCTAGATCGATATTTTATCTAGTGTTTTTGACTACTGAAAAACCCCATTTTTGTACTATCGAGAAATGAGAACGCAAATCCCGCGCCCTTATAATCCTGGAAAAGGAGTCTACTCCCTTAAGAGCAATTAGGAACTATTAGACGTGTGGCGGCTAACTTCCTACCTTCGCCACAAGATGGACAGATAGTCAAAGACCTTCCTCGCTGCTACCTGATCCGTCACTGATTCCTATAGATACAGTCCTAAACCGCCTTCCGATATCCCAGCGTCTAAGGCAGAGCCCGCTAGATAGCCTTACCGATGAGTCATCTAGCGGGTCTAGGACGAAACGCTCCCCTTCCTTTTCTTTCTCTTTCTCTCTCTCTCTCTCTCTCTCTCTCATTATATATCACCGCTAAAGACGTTTAGCATCTCTAATAAAATGCGATAATCTATTGAAAAGATAGTCGCCTTAAACTTTTGTCCGCTACTGTATGTATAGAATACAAAGCATCCGCCGTCCAAAACTGTCGCAATTGAACAATTTTAATAGGTTCGCCTGTGTTAGTCTCGTCGCCGTAACAATGGAACTTCTTGAACGTACAGCCGTAGAACGTGCAACGGGAAGTCGCCGTAAATCTGCGGCAGAAAGTAAAGTTCTCGGTCGCTGATGGGGAACTCGTCTCCCGGGATGAACGCCTTGTTATAATGTTCGAATCACCCGAGGCTGGAAAACATATCTAGCGTGGTCGATCGTGAAATCCTTAAATTTCGCTATCGATTTCCGGTGAGCTAAAACTAGACGAGCGCCTCGCTTTGACTGACTACGCGGCCTGTGTCTGAGCAACACGCGAACTGGCAGAGAATAGAGACAACAGCTCGGCCAGTTGGCAAACTGAACGAAAGAGAGGAGAAGAGGTGCTCTGTACGCGTACGTGCTGACTCCCTTTCGTCTCATCGTCCGAAAACACGAGCCGATATTAGGCTGTTGCATGCGAATTCACCAATTTCTCATCTGGACGCTTTTTTCGCTGAGGAAAATCACGACATTTAGTCTCCTAAACCTAAGCTATCTGATTCAATTCGTTATTATTATGACGCGTTTTCACGAATCAAGTTTAACACTAAACCTACTGAGCCTTAAAAGTAACTGATACATGTCCCCTTATAAAAGTGACAAGACTGATTTTATTTAGACTTTGTGCAGCTCCTATTGTAATACGCGCTCCACGAAAGATATCTACAGTGAACTACAGTAATATTCGGACACTTTTAAAAGGACGATAACTTTTAAAATATCAGATCTTACGACTCTTGGATATTTTTTGAGAAGTTAGAGCAACTAGTTTACTACAAGATGAGAAAAAAGATTTTTGAAAAAATTGAAATTGGTCGGATTTACAGAGAAAACACTAGAAATTGTTGTTTACAACTTTTTTATGGCGGCCTATATCGAAAATTTAAAAAATACATTTTGTAGATCTGTGTCAATTATACATATTCTGAAAATTTCATCATAATTGGTCAACGTTGCAATAAGCTACACACGTTTAAAGATGGTGAAAATTGCAGTTTTTCACGATTTTCAGCCTATTACCAAAAAATCTAAATCTAAGGATTTTTGCATCTTTCAATATCCGTAGCTCTTTTCCGCATCTACCGATTTTTATGAAATTTTCAGGATATGTATAATTGACACAGATTTACAAAATGTATTTTCTAAATTTTCAATATTCGCCCACACATAAAAAAGTTGTAAATAACAACTTTTATTATTTTCCTTGTAATTTCAACCAATTGCAATTTTTTCAAAATTTCTTTTTCACGTTATGTAGTAAACTAATTATTCTAACTTCTCAAAAAATCCAAGTCGTATAGTCCAAAAATAAAAAAGTTATCTATCTGCGACACATTTCACGAAAAAATTTTTTCTTTACATTTTGCACTGTAAACATGCAGGGGTGTGATTGCATCTCAGTACAGGGTTAACATTAAAATGTATATACGCGGAGTGACGGTTTAGATTGATAACGAGCGCGCGGTATGATTGATCCCGGAATGATTGAGAATCAGTGTGTGCTGACCATTCCGTTTCGTTTTCCAGAAAATGTCGTCGATGCGAACACAATCGACCACCGGTGGTGTGGTCGGTCTGAGTAGCGTCGGTTCTGATCGCACTGGCGCCACCTCGACCGCTGGTGGTTCTCATTCCCATTCTCACCGGAAGCACCATCATCATCACAGGAGCAGGAGCGCGCCGAGGGCGCAGGAGAAACCGCCGAGGAAGCGTCATCTTAATACCGGCCACAGCCTCGCCTCCATTCCCAGCCAGATTAAGCTGTCGATGCTGAACAGCGGCCTAATCTCGTTCGGTGAGTTCTGCTTCTGTTCTATTTTCCATTCCAGCCAACATCGTTAGGCCATTTGCTCTCCATTTCATTTTCTATCTGGTCCTATTCGTCGGACTCTTGTATCGAGCAGGGATCAGCTACTGCTATTGTTCACGATCATCATCAAGGTGACTCTTATTTTCGACTTTTGAATTTTTTTACGCCAACCCCCCCCCCCCCACAGAGTTGTTCCAAATAATTAAAGAAAAATCTGTGCGATGTTTGAGTTCCCAAAGATAACGAGAAAACGTGTCCCAAACGAATTAAGGTTAGCGTCTACTCAAATGAGTGTGAGTGCACACACCGCTAGACCACGTATACGTATACGCGAGGATTGCAAGGGTCCGGGATTTCAGTTCTGATACCTCAATAATGCAAAGACGGGATTTCTTAGTAGTCAAAATCGCTAGATGAAAGATCAATTTAGGGCGCTATTTGCCTCAAAAGTCCTACTTTTACGTTTCCGACTCGTAATTCTCATTATTGTTTCTCGCGGCTCCGCAGTATCAGAACTGAAATCCCGGACCCTTGCAATCCTATACGTGGTCTAGCGGTGTGTGCACTCACACTCATTTGAGTAGACGCTACCCTTAAACATTAAAATAATTAATTTAATGCTCGTAAGTCGTTTTTCTCGAATATCTTCTCTAAACTGTTTACAGCGTTGAAAAATGTGTTCAACAAAACTTGTAAATGTGGACAGGCTGCATCTTTTATGTCGTATTACTTTTCTTCGTAAAACAAACGGTTTTCGAAAAAATGAAGAAAAACTTCGGATCAAAATCCAAAAATTTTTTTGGAAATTTGAAAATTGAAGTGTTGTTTCATTATCTTTTATCAAAAAAATGAGTTCTTTCTTTTTTTAACTTGCTAAACTTATTTTTTGAAAAAAATGTTGAGATTTCCTTTCGCAAGGGTCAAGATCTTACAAAGAGAACTGCATTTAGAAAAATCGTCTGAAATGAACCGTTAAATAAATATGAACAAATTCCCTTTAAAAAAAAAAAGTATACAGTATCTGTGTGCGACAAAAAAATATGCAATTAAAAGAAATAAATTCCGCAAATTTAAAAAAAAGAACACATTTTTCGCTAATGTGTTTATTGATAAAAAGATAATGAAACCACACTTCAATTTCAAATTTCAGAAAAAATTTTTGGATTTTGGTCCAAAGTTTTTCAATTTTTTCGAAAACCGTTTGTTACGAAGAGAAATAATAGGACATAAAAGATGCAGTCTGTCCAGATCTACAGGTTTTGTTTAAGATATTTTTCTACGCGGTAAATAGTTTAGAAGATATTCGAGAAAAACGATTTTATGTGCATTAAATTATGTATTTTAATGTTTAATCCATTTGGGGCACCATTTCTCCCGTTATCCGATGGAGCTTAAATTTTGCACAGATTTTTTTAAAATTATTTGGAACAACTTTGGGGGGTGTCGTAACAGAAATTTTGACTACTGTCGCCGAGTTATTAAAACATAAATCGCCGAAACAAAGCGTCAAACAAAAACAGAGAATGTCTGGTGGTATTATCGAGCAGCAAAGTTAATGAGATAGCGTACATAACAAAAAATGACCAGTTGAGGTGCTTGTTCATCGCTGCAATCCTTTCAAATATTGCCCGATATAATCGATCGTGAAGCATACCTCATAGCCCATTCGATTCTGTCACGGTTCTCAGCTATAATATCGGAATATCCATAAACTGAGGTGTCCCGCGGCAATCCTGAAGGTGCATATCATGCTGAAATGAAATCCTTAACTGGGGATTAGGGGAGCTTTGTTTCATTTTTAACGAAGTAAATTCTTTAATCCTTCCACGACGCTGGCCGTGTTTATTTCAACCTCGATTTCCGAGAGGACCGCTTAACTTCTCGGTTAATGATAGATTTACATGCATTTGATATGATAAAATGATGAATGCGTGTCCCTTTGGAGATACGTTCCGAGTCAACGACTCGCTCAGGTGGCAGCAAACCCAGCGGACTCATTAACGAAAGCGGTTTTTTTGTGAGTCCGCGGCAGTTAGAGCTCCCAGACGGTCTTCATTATATTAAAATGCTCACAGGCGTGTAAAAGAGAACGAAATTAGACAAGGTCGCTTTTTATAACACTGCCAAGGTGCCCTCGCACGAATCTACTGAACTTGCATGTTGAATCGTTAGTTCCAAGTACATTCTGAGAAACAGGTGTTAATTGTCCGTGGCTAATCCGATTGATCGTTCGGATTTTGGATATGTTTGCACTGCGGGTGCCAACAATGTGGTACGAAGGAAAGAAAGAAAAGTGTTCCGTCAAGCAGGACCGTACACGTGGGTTACCTTCGGACAGTATTTATGGTGTGTTCGCGACTGAAAACCTTCTTCAAGGATTAAGTAAACTATTGTCATTCGGCGACCATTCGAGGCATCTGCCAGATGTTTAGTCTTTTGTGCATCTTTAGAAATATAAGTGCCATAAATTTTGTCCCTCCGAAGGACCATCCGCGACTGATAAGTACGGTTTCAAATTACCGAGACTCGTCGTCGACCGAGTTAGGTATCGCCTCCTTCCCAAGGCCTCATTCAGAGCTACGGGAAGGAGGCCTTCTTTTTTTGTTTTTGTTTAGGAGCGGTGGGGAAATGCGTTTACGCATTGGCTCCCCCCTAAAAATGATGGTCGGGGGAAGTGTGGAGCTCACTTGCGCAATACCCACTAAAAACCCCATCGCTCGAGGACTCACACCCGTTTCCTCCTCCTCAGATGCAGGGATAGAGTCCCATCCAATCAGCAATGCCAGCCTGGTTGTTCTGGCCAATTCCTAATCTTTTTTTTTCTTCTGTTGGACCTATGGTTTATAAAGATGGGTTCCGAACCACCTATTTGCCAACAATACGCGGCGCGTACCCAGGGGGTCACCCCGGCGTGTACCGGGCGGTCACCCATCCAAGTACTACGAGGCCTAAACAGTCAAAAGTGTGCTAATTGGGAAATGCAACTTTCGGCAGGAATCAATCAGTGCATTTTCTTTTCTCATGGCAATCGGTGACAGCACCACTGCCTAACCTGAGAAACGCCCTCTCGCGCATAGAGGATCCTCAAGAACATCGCGTTAGGACTGGAAGTCGAGATCATATAGTTTTACGCTCGAACGCCGTGACACTATCCAGTCCTCGCGTAGACAAGTACAACGCACGAGCCGTTGTCCTTGTCAATCATTCATACGACTTGGAAGACTTTGCACACCAGTATTTCCTTGTCCAGCGATCAGGACAAACCGGCGAAAACGGGATCGCATCAGTCAAGATCCCTCGCGTTCGCTAGCGTCTAAGGCAGGACTTGCTAGATTAGCCTTACTGACGAGTCCCCTAACAGGTCCAAGACGAAACGCTTTCCTTTAACTCGAATCAATCGTTATCATTCGTTATCACTTATCACTCGACTCACTCATTGAAATGGCTGCCCAAGATTAATTTGGCGGGCAGTCTAATCCTAATCAAGCGACATTCGCGATCTAATAGGGCTCAAGCCTTACAACCTTGAGTGGAACAATCATCCGCGCGCTACTAGCGAGTCCACAAACAAACGCACGTGCAAAAAGAAATACTAGAATTCTATCAAGACTTTGGCAGCGGCTGAAGCGTGAGAGAGGAGGGAAAGGATAGGGAGCGTTCTGTCGTAGGCCCGCTAGAGGACTCGTCGATAAGACTATCTAACGGGCCCCGCCTTAGACGCTGGGATATTGGAAGGCGGTTGAGAAAGATATATATAGAGTGTTCGACTAGAGATGGGAGAAATTTTAAGAGGTAGTTCTCCATGACAATATAAACAAAAATGAAGAATTAAAAAATTAAAAACAACAATTAAAGATCCGCCTAAAATGCTACAATCCGACCGACATACAGTAGTGAGTTCGACCGAAATCGTGGCCAAAAGTAAAAAATTTTTTTCCGTAGTTTAAAAATCTGAATGATAGTACTTTATTTATAAAGTTCCAGAGCACGTTTTTTTGTTACAACAAAGTTGACAGTTTTAAAAGATCGACATTTTTAAGCATAATTGAAATGGTCTTTGCGATTATTATCGCGTTGTAACGCCAGTTTATCATTTTTGCTATTGCCAGGCATGTCCTAATTTAATATAATATTCTGGTTTCATCGCTTTATTTCACTTTTTAAAGCTTCGTGAGATGAAAAAGAGAAATCTACGCAATCTGGTAAATTTCATTAACCCTCATCCGTCCTTCGTGTCAATTTGACACAGTTTTCCCGAAATACTGTTCCGTTATTTGTAGGTAAATTTGTCCGAAACTTGGTGACTTTTATTTTTTTAATTGCGAAACACATAACCGCAAAAACCTAAGATATAAATGTTAACTCATCAATTTGAATAAAAAAAACATCGAAAAGTAACTATTTGGCTTGTTATTTTATCAACTTTTTTTATCACTGTGTCAATTTGACACCGAGGGACAGATTCAGTTCGCGAAATGAGGGACGGATGGATGTTAACAAAAATGTTGTCAATCGCGATCAAGTGTTCATTTTTTTGGAAAAGAAGTTATTAAGGCTACTAAACAAGTGTACGTTTCATTTCCTTGCGACCTATTGCGACCTTATGAGTTATCGCCATGTCCTTAGCGACCGGTAACGTTCCGAAATGACGAATTTGCCCGAAATCAGTAGATAAAACTAATATTCGCGAATGTAAGGTACATTATTGTTATTTGTTACAATAAAATGCTTCAGATAGTGAACAGTGTAAGATTAAAAAAAGAAGAAATTATGAAAAATACAAAATAATTTGGATACAAGAAACTTTACAATATTTCATTAAATGAAGTAAGTATCTTCATTTGTATCAGGTTCTTTGAAAAATTGTGACTTCAGAAGTAAGTTAAATGATAACTTAATATTACTCACGTATGGATCTGATGAAACTAATAACACTGTCCAATAGCCAAAAACATTTCGATTCTCACTATGCGATTCTTGTAGAGTTTTTCGCGCAGATTCCGAATCTGCCCTTAATTTTTCTCCCAGACGCACAGTTTTTGAGAAATTTCAGTTTGAAAAAAAGACATATTTTTCAACTTTAAACAAATATTGTGATGTTATTATAAAAGATATTGAATTGTTCTTTACAGCAAAAGATTCTGTAGATTTTCCCGAATCCTGTGATATCCAATACTAATAAACAATGCCTATTGCGCAACATGATTGACCGTGAATGATAGTGATTGACGAATTGCGCAATCTGTTGTGTAAAATCAGAATTTCCTGATATTTTTTGCACAACAAATGAGTTGCGCAACCATGTGTACTGTGAATGGCAGTGTTGCACAAATTTTGTCAGACGAGTTTCATCACTGCTGCTGTATGTGTGCCTGGCTGTCTGTATGTGTGTCTGATTGCTCAAATTATGTTTCAACGTGAATACAATTTGGATTTGTGCAACATCATGCTGCACAATAATTGTTGCACAACATGATTGACGGTGAATAGAGCCCTTTAGTCAAAGTGGAGATTTTTCATTTAAAATACGTAACCCGAGGGGATCGAAGGAAGAATATTCTTGACTGCTGCGTAGAGGGCTCAAAATTAATGAGCTTCTTTGAATGTATTGTGTTGTACTATTTCGAGTTTTATCGAGCACCGGACGTATTACGAGAGTCGGATAACCTCCGGCAGGACTGACGGCTACCTTTAATTTGTTCTAATTTAATCCCATCGCAGGATACTCGGGAAGTTTTCTGTAATTCCCGATTCCTCTTCGCGGAACTTGACGTCTCGTTAGAAAATGAGCTGGAAAGTTTACTGCGAACTTGTCTTGGACGCTGAAATAGCCTGACAGAGTGTAATGCACGTATCTCGTATAACGGCACTTTGCAGTAATAAAAGCCACTCCGTATGACGGATAAATATATTATGCAGTAATGTTCGAGCGGGGACGGAACTTACCGGCAACTTCTTTCTAGCGAGTACCAAGGGACCAAAGGGTGAGCACGATGAATTTTAGTTAGGGCCGCCCATGGGAACTCGACAGTTCGGCCAGGGTTACGAAACACTTTACACGTTTTTTAATTTATTTTCGCATTTTCGACGGCCAGTTGGAAAAGAAGTACAATGGGCGTACCGTCGAAACTTTTGAAATTTCATTAATCAGTGGCTGTATTAAAATTTTTCATTTAACACATTGTCGCGTCTGAAAATTAATTTCTCGCCCGATACATCAGATGATTGCATAAGTTCGTGCTTGATTTTCATGGATGTCCCAAATTGTACTGCACAACGGAGTGTAAAAAAAAATTATATAGTCACGCGTGTAGCTTCAGAATAGGGTGGTCCTTAGCTGTAGGTGTCAACCATTTTTTTTCTATATTTTCTTGGTTATTGAACGAAACATTGGAAATAAAATAACAGCAACTGCTCTGTCAATAATTTTTACGTCCTAAGCTTTGGTACACATAATATTAGACGATTGCAGAAGTTCGTGCCCGATCTGAAAATAAAATTCAATGGTTAAATTTTAAAGAATACAGCTTTATTAATCAATGATATAGTCGCCATTCTTTTCTATTTAATTGTAGAAAAGAAAAAATAGGACTTTTGAGGGCGATAGCGCCCTAGATCGATCTTTTATCTAGCGTTTTTGACTACTGAAAAAACCCATCTTTGTATTATCGAGAAATGAGAACGCGAATCCCGTATCCTGGAAAAAGGAGTCTACTCCCTTAAAACGTCAGATATTCTATAAGAAAGTAAGAAAGATCGATTTTAGTCATTATTTTAGATGCTTAAGTAACTTTTAGGCGTTGCTATTACACATTTCGCAAGTGTTCACATATATACTTTTGAGCGGTAGTGTATACAATATGGTGCAATCGAAAAATTTGTTAATCTTTCGTCCTAGAAACTCAAGGTCAAAATTAATTTTAATTAAGTCTTTCAATTAAGTCTGTCTGCAACTCTAGAACAAATGCAAAATTAAATGCAGAATTAAATGCATAGTCTTGATGTCGCGAATATTAAGTGGACACTTTTAAAAATCGCATAATTTCTTTAAAATTGATCCAAAAGACTTGAATTTTTTTTAAGATGTTAGACCGACTAGTTTGCTAGAGAATGAGTAAACAAAAATTCGTTTAGATCGCAATTGGTAGGAATCATACAAAATTTTAAAAATGGTGTTTTGTCAACTTTTTTATCTATGGCAACTACAACTTAAAAAATTCCTTTGTAGATTTCGGAATCTTATATTCATACCGAAAGTTTGATCAAAATCGGTCAAAATTGCAATGAGCTTTCATTTTCAGCCTTTTCAGGGCATTTGGCCCTTACATGATCATCTTTAAACGTTTGTAGCTCATTACAACATTAACCAATTTCGATGAAACTTTTAGTATGCATATTACGTTACCGAAATCTATAAAATACATTTTTTAAATTATCGTTGCAGGTTCAGTTAAAAAAGTTGAAAAGACATCTTCACACAGTTTTCCTGTATTACAAAGTTAATTACTTTTAAATAAGTATTTCATGTGCATCTTTGCAATAAAAAAAATATTTTGAATTTCTTAACAATTAATTTACATTTGATTTGTTTTACAAAACCTAACTTAACAATACTTTCTTTGTAAAGGTTGAAATTGATTTGCGAAATGGTGAAATTGATTTGTACAAAAGGATGAATTTGGAGTGCCAAACCTGTATGTATTTAATTATCTACAATTGCAAGCAAAGAAAATTACTCAAGAATGAAAATTAAGAAGATAGTTCGGGAAATTCGGGATGTTCTCCGGGAAAAATGGTCGTGCATACGATGCCCCAGTTTTACAAGAATATAATAAGGGTAATCGAGCGCAGTAACATTTCCAGTGGCAGGAGGAAATTCTTAAAAAATTCATTTGAATGAAATTCGAATTTAATTGGAAATTGAGGTGACGTTCGGCGTTGGGGGTTGCCGGCGGAGGATGTTACGAAGAGAACAGGAAGGAAATTTGCATTTAATAAGTCCGATTGGCCACCGAGGAGGCACCATTTTTGTGGGAAAGGTGGAGCAATGTTCCGCGGAGATCCGCGAGGACTTTCTTTTCCCTTCGTTACAGCATCAGCGCGGGATAAAGCAGATCCGTAACTTGATTCGATCAAGCACGGCATTTCTGTCGGGGCTTTCCGAAGCGTTTTAGACGCTTTTAGCTCGGCTCCCGTGTCCCTCCAGTCTTTCACGTGTCATTTCATGCAATATTTCTAGTCTCTAGCGCGCAAAATTCAACACGAAATGCAACCCTCCTGGAAACTCAAAGGAAATCTCGCGTTCTTCGTGAAATTACCAAAAAATGCATATCTTTTTATTGTTCTCCAGCCACCCTACGAATTTCCAGACCAGCGACTATAAAAGTTTTAGATGGTTAAAGTAATTTCTTCAATCCTTGTGCCAGAATATTTTCAACGAAGCAATTTAACAATTAAAATATTACGGAATTGCGTTTTTTAAAAAATATTGTGATAATAGACTACGACGCGACGCATCTTGATTCGAAATGAAAATTTTGCAAATCGATTGCAAGAAACAGAAATTAAATGAAAGTGTGCTTTCTTTTTAGATTTCAGTAAATCGATCATAATGTAATCATAATATTCGGAAATTCTCCGAACACCGTTACGTTTTCGCGTTTTATCTAGTTGTTTCACAAGGAGAGGTGTCACATCTGTGGGGTCGCCGATTTGAATGAAACTTTTTGTAACGATTATAAAGACAAAATAAGCAGACACGTGTCCGAGCTTTTTTGCCAATGCTCATTTTCTACGAAGATATTTAACATATAAGGTGGAGTGGGGTAAGTGCGTAAACGGGGCAAGTGCATTAACTGGTTATTTTTATTATAATATGAACGAAATTTCTCTAGCTTGTATTTATTAATGTAGTATAAGTTAGTATGAACTATTTGACATAGATGTCGCCCAAGAATAAAGGTGTTTTCCTCGCTTAAATCAACCAATGCCAAACAGTCACGTCAGAGGTACACGTACAACTTTGAGGTTACCTTGAACGTGCAATAGTTTACAAGTTATTAATATATACTGTGTTGTTATTTTAGGTAAGTACAACAAATATTGATGTAGGTTTACATTAAATAAACCGTTTTTATAGTATTTTTTAAAATTTATTGAGAAAAACACTAAGATGCTCTTGCGGACTCTTGCTCCGTAAATATTACTACACGAGGCAAGTGCGTACTATCACGGGGGGTAAGTGCATACTACAATATAGGCTGTTCATGTTCACTATTTCAGTTTATTTTTTGTACTATAATTCTTAATGAAGGATAAGTAGGGTATCATCCTATATTTGTAGCGACAAGATTTTTCTAATAATAAATATCATATTTATATTTTAAACTCTGTTTTAATATCACTGTATCCCCTTTCATATTTCAGCATAAAAGTACATGTTTGTTTAAAAATAGATAACTATAAACCTAAACAATATAATTTAATGTAATGAAAAGCCTTTTATAGCAGGCCTGTTAATCATTCTTTTCTTGCCCAGTAGCACTTGAAACAAGGTTTGAAAGCATTTTTAACTCTAAGTTACGCTCTTGCCCCATTTTCGTATAATCCTATCAAAATGATAATTTTCAAGCAAAATTAGAATCCTACATAATACTAATTCATCAGTAATAACTCTGGCAAGAGTTTGATACCAAGAGCGTTAAGTTTTTACATACCAGACTGAAAGTACATCAGTTTAAAGTCCAACTTTACAAAAACTAGTGCGCACTTACCCCACTTCACCTTAATTGGAGTCGAGTAAATTTGTGTTATTTGAACTTTAACATCAATTTTCAAGAGAATGGTTCATTTTTACCGATGGTTCCTTCGAGAAGTTTATTCTTTTCGATGAGTAGAACACGGTACACAATCATAAAAAAATTTGACTGTAATGGTTTTTGCACATAATTTCTTGACACTCTGTACCTATGTATATGTAATATACAGACAAATCCAAAAATTATATGTTAAATATCTTCGTAGAAAATGTGTATTGGCGAAAAAGCTCGGACATGTGTCTGCTTATTAAAAAGTTTCATTAAAATCGGAGCCTCACAGATGTGACAAAACTGTCGTAGAAGGGAACAGAAATTTTATATTTTTTGTATGACTACATTTATTTTAATGCTTAAATATTAATTAAAAACGAATAAAATTTTATTTCATCTAAAAAGAAACGCGTAACATTCATATTTGTTAGACTTTGTTAAAGTCTTCATGAGTCTGACTCGTTAAAATACGGCAAGGGGTTAGTAAATAATATGAATTTAAAAGAAGCATGCCGGTCTCGACAATGCATGGTGCGATGCGCAATTGATATTTATGGAAATCCGTTCGCGGTTGTTCCGCAAAAAAACCGAAAGCACAGAAAATCCGGGATAAAAGGATTTCGGTTAAATTCTTTCTTCCGACGTGTTCGGCAGCTGGTATCCAGTTCCAAATTCGTAAAATTCGTAAAATTCGTAGCCCCGCGATAGTTCATCGCGTTTATAAAGTCGGTTTGTTTAAAAGAATCGCATTAAACTTTCTCCTTCCGGTGAAACTCTGCGGCTCGGCTACTTTCGGAATTAATGGAATTATCGCCCCGCGAACCGCGCGAGCAAACAGCGCTGGAAGTGGAGCGTAGGATAAGCGAAATTTCGGGATCAGTTGAGTAGAAGAGTTAAGCGGCGTCATAAGGTGCCGTGCTTTATCACTTTTGCTTCAGTTGTGCCAAAAAGCAGCAAGCTTAATCAACGGGGATTCAAAAGCCTCGGCCATCGCCACTCTCGGCGGGCGTGTTCCCGTAAAGAGCGATCGCCACGTTAATTCACGTTCCGATCCTCCGGTTTAATGCGTCGAAATGAAATACTTGGATCGATAGATATGGAGGTACCCGTTTAAGCGATTTATTACCTGTTTCAGTCGCGAGGTATTTCAAATGTGGATTTGCTAGGAACGCTAATTGGTAATCCATCATTTTCAGTCGTGTTCACTATAAACCCTTGGAAGGTCGACGCTTTGACGATTCCGTGGCAGCCATCATTGGAGCAATTCGAATCCTGACACATTAGCCTTCTACACTCCGCAACAAAAGAGCACATTATACAGATAAATGATTTGTTAGCTTTTCAAGTAGTATATTACATTGTTTGTGGATCCGGTCCATCTAACGTAAATCTCTTCTCATCATTAAAGATAACTTTTCGCTATTTTTTGTTCCAATGAACATACTTCCCAGGAAATTGTAAACGAGCTTCTTTATGTTATTTAGTTAGCGATGGTTTACGCATCAATTTTTGGCGTTTTATGTATCTACATTCTTTTATAATACGTTATACATTACGTATCTTAGTATTTATGGTACTCCAGCTTCTGCTGCAATTTCTCTTGCAGTAGCAGCAGAATTTGATGCAGTTCTTAAAATTGCATGCCGCGCTGTTGACGATCAGTTGTCACTCTTGGACCACTTGCGCACTTTTTTTCCATATTCGCCTACATTTTTTAAGAAATTGTAAATAACTTTGCGACTACGATTCAACTGTTTTGCAATTTTAGCAATGGAACAATTTTCTTTGTAACTTCGCAACTTTCAAACTAAAATTAGTGTCAATATTTGGTGTGGCATTTTAAATGGTCACTTAATCGGACCATATTTCTTCGAAGAAAATTTGACAGCTACTCGATATCTTAACTTTTTGGAAGAAAAACTTCCACACTTATTGCAAAACATTTCACTGAACATTAGGAACGATATGTACCTTCAACAAGATGGGTGTCCTGCCCACAATGCTATTATAATTAGGGGATATCTTAATAACAAGTTTAGAAATCGTTGGATAGGAACGTATGGTCCAATTCGTTGGCCACCGCGTTCTCCGGATCTGTCTCCGTTGGATTTTTATCTTTGGGGATATCTGCAATCCGTTGTATTATTGTTGGATATACAATCCAAAAGTCAATAATGTTCAAGAATTTCGGAATCGCATAACAACCGCATGTAATAACATAAACCGAGACGCCCTAATTATGGCGACAACGAAAAGTCTAATACAAAGAGCGGAGCTGTATGTAACTTGTTTTGTAAGAAATAATTTTTCATTAAAGTTACGTTTGCACAAAATTTTCGAGTTTGAGGTCATCTCAAGGTCATAGTATAATATACTGTTCAATTCGTCTCGACGTCAGCAACAATCCTATGATGTCCAAAACATGTGGTGTCATTTAAAAAAGTCAAGGTGATCTTTACTTTTTTACGTAAAAAGCATTTTTTTAGATTTAAGAATATGCGAACATGTAGCTCGCCAAGCATTGACGATCTTTTGTCTAAAACATTTTTTGATTGCACTATTGAAAATACCTAAAAAATGGTGACATAACCTAACGGCGCCGGCGGGACCCTGTATAATACGAGAACTGTAGTTATTCAACTACATATATTTGCTAAAATTTACAAAATTGGATAGTGTGCTATCTTTTTGTCGCGGAGTGTAACTGTACGTGACTTTTCAATTACGAACACTTACGAAGACAAAGCGGAAGACAGATCAAAGGGTATACCCGGATAAGGAGGTCAAAAGGGCTCCTAAACCAAATTGAATTTGTAAATATGCAATTCGATAGCGTATCTAAAGAAAATACTTTGTGCCAATTTTTAACCCCTTACGTCGGCATGGGGAAAAGTAATGGTGTGGCAAAGAAAATCAGGTTTATTCGTATTTTCTATCATCCCCTTTCATTGAAAATTCGAAAAAATCAGGCATATTTTAGATATTAGAATACACGTCTCTAAATTTTTTCAGAAGTTTTAGCTTCGAAACCGAATTTTAAAAAATAAAGAAAAATTTCAAACGCCGATTTCTTGTAGAAGTTATAACATACTAAGTTTACATTCTTACAATGTTAACATCTGGTTATGGTTGTTAATATATAATTTTTTCAAAGTGTGGGCGCATAGTTAAGAAAATCAAAAACTGGTATTTTTTGAGCGTCCTCTGGCAAGAAAAGTATGGAATACTGCATTTTCTCCAGTGTATTTTGTATTTGAGCAATACAATATTAAACATACAGTGACCCGAATTAATATTCGGACGCTCTAAAAAAGACGATAACTTTTTTAATGTTGTACTATACGATTTGAACTCTTTTGGGAAGCTAGAGCAATTCGTTTACTACAGGATGTGAAAAGAAATTTTTTCAAAAATTGCAATTGATCGGAATTGTAGAAAAAATGTTAAGACTTGCACGTTACAACTTTTTTGTGTGTTCCTATATTGAAAATTTAAAGAACTTTTAGTATTTTTTCTACAATTCCGATCAATTGGAATTTTTGAAAAAATTTCTGTTCACATTCTGTAATAAACTAATTGCTCTAGTTTCCCAAAAAAATTCAAATCGTATAGTGCAATATTAAAAAAGTTATCGTCTTTTTTAGAGTCTGAATATTAATTCGGGTCACTGTAGGTTTACAATGAACGATATTCTGGTAATGATATAACATAGGAAAAAGGCTTTTATAGGAGAAAGGCAAGAATTTCTGCTTACGCAAGGAAAAGTTTACTCGGTTTAACAATTATGCAGTTGTATTTTTATATAAAATTACTGTTACACTATAAATATTTATATAAATATGTATAGAAAAGGACATGAACGTTGAAATTGAGCTTGGTTTCTTTAACCTTCAAACAGTCCACAGGGTCAGAATTAATTCATTTCCTTTTTTGGATACTCCAAAACATTAGATTCCTTTTTGTTCGTAAAGATATATATATGTCTTTAAAACGTGACGTTATGTGAAACATAATTTGTTTATTTACAGAGTGAAGCAGAAATGAATGAACCTTAACATCTTTTATACAAATATTTCTGAAAAGTGTACGAGAATTGAATTCTTCCGTGACGCAGAAAGATTAATAATATTGTATTTTCCTGAAATTAATTATAATTTCAATTATAATTAATTATAATTTCAATTATAATTAATGCGAGGATCACGCGAACACAGCACAAACTTAGATTCGAATTTCATTGTCAGACTAGGAGCTCTGTCGAATTGGGGTGCGCTTTGTTCTCGATGCTACCGTTCGCACGGAGAAATCCTAGCGCACCGTGTACGATGCTTCGGGGATGGCTTAGAAATAAATTTAAGATCTCGAGGATTCAAGTGCAGTTGGTTGCACGACAAGAAACGGGCTATCGGTTTGTAGTAGCTATTTATTGCGATCACTTGTTTTGATATTTAATAGTAGCTATAGCACCGCTGTATAATCCCAGCATGGTACAAGCTGTTCCAAGAAAGCTTTCTCGGGAGAAAAACTACACGGCAGATCATCAGTTGTTTAAAATTG
Source organism: Lasioglossum marginatum (assembly GCA_028455795.1). Taxonomy (NCBI): domain Eukaryota; kingdom Metazoa; phylum Arthropoda; class Insecta; order Hymenoptera; family Halictidae; genus Lasioglossum; species Lasioglossum marginatum. The sequence goes on along the minus strand of CM052265.1, from coordinate 10,412,789 downwards.
AAGGAGAGTATGTGTTTAGAGCGTCGTCCAATATAAAATTGCCGCTGGCTCAGGAGCAATTAAACGCTCTGGTTTGCACAATGATTCGTGTATTTTACATTTGTAAAATACGCACAAACTTATTGTGAACTCTTGGAACGTCCAAGGTTTGAGAGTACACAGTTCAAAAGTTCAGAATAAAGGTTCAAAGAAAGTTCAGAAAAGAAGTTACAAGTAGTATTGTAAAACTTCATACTAAAAGTTCATAATCAAAGTTCATGATAAGTTCATAACAAAGTTCATAATATAAGTTCGTAACAAAGGTTCGTAATAACGTTCGTAATAATGGTTCGTAATAAAGTTCGCAATAATGGTTCGTAATAAAGTTCGTAATGATGTTCGTAAGAAAAGTTCGTAATGATGTTCGTAAGAAAAGTTCATAAGAAAGATCGTAAGAAAAGTCCATAAGGAAATACGTAAGAAAAGTTCATAAGAAAGTACGTAACAAAAGTTCATAGAAAGTTCATAGAAAGTTCAGAAGAAAGTTCACAATCCACTTCACAGTTTAACTTCGCAACTCCCGTTCACAATTCAAGTTCAACTCCAAGTTAATACTGTTAAAAACAAACGCTTCGTAACGTTCTACGATTTAGTAGACTAAGATACAAGATTCGTCCGATTCTCTCGAAAGCTCTTAAAGTTCTAACAGCTATTTCTCCTGCAATTCCCTACCAAAGCTCAAGAAGAGATAATTTCTTTGGTAGGGATAAACAAGGGACCAATCACCAGTTCGGGGCGTAATTTAAAATCTGTGAAACGCCTACCAAATCCGTGATTTCGTTTCTCACGCAAGCCTTGTAAATAAAACAAGCCTATGCACAAAGATCCCTTGTTCAAAGATCTATCCCCAAACTGGTATCGCCTTTCCGCTGAGTGTGGGCCTGCGGTGCGTCAATTGTCATTGACTGGGGTACAGCTGGTTTGCTTTCCCGATACGAAAGAAGACACTTCACTTTCAATCGTACCCAAGTCAAGTCCGTAATTAATTCTAAGGGCCAAGCATGCCAATAAATAACTCGAAAGTGACAATGTTCCACTCGATCGTAGCACAGGCCCAGACACGATGTCTAGACAATTCTAGACAGTACGGTAGAATAAAATTCTTAACCAGTATCAAACAGCGATTGAGTTCAACGAACGTGTTCTGTTCGGAACGGTGAGTTCCGATGAAATTTTCAAAGTATATAGAATCACCACGATCCGCCGAGGGACTGGTAACTCATTAATTGTTAACTCGTCATTTAACTGACACTTAAATTGAAATAATTGTTCAATAATAATTTACAAGTACTTGCTTCTGTGGTAGTTATTTCCGGTAGTTCCAGCCAAGCGGCAGCATTGTTGCTTGAGAACGCGGATTTCATTATTGCAACGATTTGCATTCGAGTACGGAATTAATTAATTTGTGAAATAAATTATTTATTATCCGGCCAAAAAAAATTTTGTCGTTTAATGGTGTTAATCTGTATTATTTGGGAGATTTATTATGTATAAAAAAAGATATGAGTGAACCAAGTGCTTTGACACTTAAATTTAAAATATTTCAAAAAGTGGAGTTAAGCGATTTGGCCTGTGAACGTCTAATTTCAAGGTCATTGGAATCAGAAAGAAGGTGGCATATCGACAAATGGATTGACAAGTACAGTTTTTCTTGCGAATATCTCGTTAACTAAAGCCGACCCACAAATATTTTAATTGGAAATGTTGTTCCGAATGATGACCTCGACAACATGTCTAAATCTCATTGAAATCTAAGGAAAAGGACCTTACTCGACAAGTTCACCCAGTTTTGTTATAAATGCATGAAATTCACAGTCTAATGACAACGAATTCATTCACGAGGCACTGTTTCGGTGAGCAATATACATTTGGCGAATGCTTTTTAATTTGTACACCGTTAGAAAAGAAAAATTGTAATACTTGCAGTGGTATGTGCGCCGTAGTTAGTCGTAAAATGGAAACGTTTTTCCTGGTAAGCTGCTTTTACCCCACGAGTCCGGTTATTTAATACTTATGTTTGTACAATTCCACTTATGTATTTATGAAATACGATCGGTGCGATTTATAGAAACCGCTTATCGTGGAATAACAGGGGAAGATCCCCTCGGCCGTCGAAAAATATGTAAATTGCACGCATTCATGCGCGTGGTCGATCCATTGGCTCTGGGAACGCGGAGAGCACGAATGCGTGCATTTCACCGCGCATTTCGACGAACATTTCGGCGCGCATGAACGCGAACGGGTAGCACTTGCACAGCAACATCTCCAAAAATTCAAGTAATGTAGTCTCGAATCTGATGTCTTTAATGCTTCGTCCTGATCTGAACATTTCACTTATAAACTTTGATTCACTAAATAAACTGCCAACATTTTCTGTATTTCTTTGTGTAGTATACACCGCTGTAGCTTCCATAGTTGTTCGGAAGAAATTCTGGAAATAGCAAAAACTCGTTCCGTTCGCTGTTCGGCGCGCCGAAATGTTCGGCGAAATGTTCGTCGAAATGCGCGGTTTGGCGCGCGGTTCGGCACGCGGTTCGGCGCGCTGTTTAGGTCTGTACGAAGCAGAGTGTCCGAATATTAGTGGAAAATTCAGCATGAAGATAGCCGCAGAATTGGTTGTTTTAAAACGAAAACGGAAGAGAAGTAAGTAGAATAGGATCAATCAGCAAAAAGTTCATTATTTACTGTATTTGTTTGTGTATTGTTATAATTATTAGTACTGTTATTGTTATTACTATTATTTACGAGTGTTATTATTGTTACTGTGCACTGTTATTTGGTACCGCCACAATGGAAAAATTAAATAAATTAACGGATTTTGAAAAAGGCCAAATAATGGCACTTTCCCTCCGTAGTGTAAGATATATATAAGAATTTATTATATTTGTCAGGATATATAAGCATTACAGTTTATAGAATACAAACTAACGGTTAAGGCTAAACCAAAAACAATAACCGACTAAACTAAAGGCAAAACTAAAGCAGACTAAGAACTAATTATAACTAAACCCGACTAATGACTAAGACCGACTGCGATCACTCGCTCACGCAAAGCCACGAACCACGGCGTGCTCACTCATAACTCATACAGCACACACTCGCAGTGCCTCAAGCGGTACGACTCATAACCTAACCTAAAGGCGTCTACAACCTAAAGGCATTTTACAGTTCGGTCTTCCTGACCTCATGGTCGGCTCGACCATGTACACTATCCTAATTCGTATTGTCCAACTCGGAATCAGGGTTACCGCATCTAATCCATGGCTTCATTCTATTAGGACTAAATGTCCCAGTAAAAGGTTTGTTACTTAGCTGGAATCCTACAATATCACCAATGATATATCTATCTCTATCGAGTACTTTTTTGACTTCGTACAGACCTCTAAACTTAGGTAGTAACTTACGATTTACGCCCGGAGTGGTTATAACATTCTTTATCATTATGTAATCGCCTACCGCATAGACTCGTGGTTTCTTTCGCTTTTTGTCGTATATAAACATATTATAGTCTTGTAAGCGTCGGTTTTTCAAAATAGCATTACTTCTAACTTCATCACGATTTATCTCTGTGTCAGTGGCAGTCTGCAAATAATCGCGTAATTCATTATCAATGAAACCATACTGCTCACAACCAAACAGTAATGAACTGGGTGTGGCATCAATAGCTTTATGGTAGGTATTGTTTATCGAAAAACTGAGCCTTAATCAGGGTTTTATCCCAGTTTTCGTCCGTGTTCATCTTGGACAACATTGACCGTAAAAATCGGTTAACTCGTTCGACTTGGTCATTTGCTCTGCAGGTCGCACTAGCTATCTTAACATGTTCAATTTCTAATCCGGTTAATAAATCCGAAAACTCATCGGATGTGAACGAGCTGCCCCTGTCAGAGACAATTCGTTTACAATTATAAAAGCGTCTATAACGACAAAAATATGCTTAAATATTGGTTTTTTCTAATGGACCATAATGGTCTACATGAATAATATCAAAAGGTCGAACACCTTTATCGTAAATATGTAGTTGACCTTCACGTTTTCCAGTAGGAACAGAATACGTTAAACACTTAAAGCAATTCTCGATGTGTTCCTTCACATGTACGCGCATGCTTGGAAACCAATAACTTTTAATAATCAGGCTAACGGATTTTTCTAGACCTACATGATCATCTACCAGACCAACATCATCATGACATCTTTGTATGACATCACGAGTCATCGACTCAGGAACATAAAATAAAAGATTTTTACCGTATTTTCTATATACAACGCCGTTTCTCAATTCGAATCTATCGTTTTCCCTAATTTCCAACTCTTTATGAATAGTCTTTATCGCAGGTTCTTGCAGTTGCTTATAAACCAAAATTTGATCGAAAGATAATGGTTCAATGAACAGTACATTCCTACTCAGTGCATCTACATGACGCATACGGTCGGATGTTCGATGTATAATTTCATAGGAACAGTTCTGCAAAATCATCGCCCAACGACTAATACGTGGGTTGATATCCTTTTTGCTAAGGGCTAACTTGACGACAATACAATCGGTTACAATAGTGAAGTTCATTCCCTGCAAATAAACACGGAATCTTTCTAACGCATAGATGATTGCCATCATCTCGAGCTCATAACTATGATATCGGCTTTCTGTGTCCGTCGTTCGTCTGCTAAAATACAAAACAGGGTGCATCTGCAAATCTTTCTGTTGTTGTAACAAAATGGCACCATAATCATAAGAACTTGCGTCAGTGTGCAATTCCGTTTTCGCCATCGGATTGTAGAAAGCTAACACTGGCGTACTCACTAACCGGTCGCGAAGTGTTTCAAACGCGTTCAATTCTGCTGACCCGAATTTAAAAGGTATACCTGTCCTAATAAGATTATACAGGGGCTTAGCAATTAAAGCAAAATCTGGTACAAATTTATGGAAATAGCTAGTTAAGCCAAGAAAACGCTGTACTTCTCTAGCAGTAGCAGATTGCCGAAAAGATTGAATAGCTTCGACGTTAGACTTATTCGGTGTTATCCCATTTTCTGAAATATTGTAACCCAAGTATTCGATGTTCTGTCTCAAGAAGCGACACTTCCGAAAATTTAGTTTCAAATTGTGCTTTGCCAATAACTGTAAAACGTCGCGGAGAATACCTAAATTCTCCTTAATAGTGCCAGTGGCAATAAAAATGTCATCCATATATAAAAGGATTTTCCCTGCATCTAGTACAGGTTTGAGAACTAAACTAATAAATCTTTGAAAGGCAACTGGGGCATTAGCCAGTCCAAACGGCATCTTGACATATTCAAACTGTCCATCCGGAGTGACAAACGAAGTAAACTTGACAGAATTCTCTTGATGAAATCCGTCCTTAAGATCAAGACTAGTAAAATAGGAACTATTCGCTAAGCGAGCGAGTTGGTCCTCAATCAACGGAAGAGGAAACCTATCTTTAATTGTTATTTTATTCAGCGCACGATAGTCAACGCACAATCGGTAACTATTATCCTTCTTTCTAATTAAGATTATCGGACTACTAAAGTTAGAGTTACTTGATCTAATTATTTCTCTGTCTAGGAGCTCGTCAACAATTTTCTTAACCTCGCCTCTCTCATATCATGATAAGCGTCTAGGTGTAAACTAGAATGACTTATTCATATCTACAAGACTAATACTAAATTCGTAGTCGACGTGGCCAGTACCATTTTTGGTATGTATAAAAAAGTCTAGTAGCGTCAATAATTCATCTTTGGTTTCGTAAGAAATTGAAGAATCCAAATTATCAGCAACTGAATCTAATTCGTTATTGCACTCAGTAACTTCTATATTTAATATATCATTAACAGGTTCATCATATTCTAATTTTAAAGCGTCAGTTTCATTAAAAGTAAGGGTCAGTCCTGGCTGGAATATAAATTCTCGGCCCAACAAAAGAGCATACGTCATAGTCGAGTCAGGTACAACAGCAAGTTTCACCGTAAGACTATGGTCTGATATTGGTTTGATACGAATTTTTGAAACGATGTATCCGTGTACCACCAAAGGTGACTTATTTAACCCTCCATAATTAGTTCCGCACTTTTCTCGTAACAACGTGTAACTACTAAAATATTCTAAATAAGTGCTCTCCGTAACAAGATTGATTGCACTGCCTGTATCTACTAATGCTTCAATAAAATAATTACGCTCTAACGCTTCGGTCACCAATACATAGCATCCGTGGGTTGTTTTCGTCAGCGGGGTCCTGGTTGATGGTCCTCTGCTCTGCTCTGCAACGTCGAGCAACTCTCCAGATGATGGTCCACTAGGCTGATCGACAAAAGCGGTTGTTCCACTACTGGACGGCTTCTTCTGACTTTCTGCTGCAGCCTTGGGACAATTTTGGAAAGTGTGAGCCATAATTCCACACGTAAAACAGGAGCCCTTTTATCGCTTTGGTTTAGGACAAGACGACGACCAATGCCCTTCCTGGTTGCAATTGAAGCACTTTGTTGTTTTTGCACTGATGCGCTCCACTGTGTTGGAATTCTTTCTATCCGTTGATGGCAAATTCACAGCAACATTTCTCTTAGCGTCAGGTCGTATGCTGATTCGATCGAACGCAGTCAACAATTCTGGAAGAGTCTTAAAACACTGCATCCTTGCCTGATTTCGCAGTGGAAATTCCATCTATCAGATAATCCATCAATTCCTCCTCTGCTACTGGTACACGGTTGTATATATTATATACATAATAATCTTAATAATAATAATAATATCTCATAGTGATATTCACTGTAACTTTCATTCGTCCTCCACATTCTATCTTCGAATTTTTCCCTCAGTAACAACTTGTTGGGTTGGTGATCAAACATCTTCTTCAACTCTGTCATCAGCGCTTCAAGGTCCATTTGAATGTGTTCTGCTTTCGAATGGAACTATCATAACGCTTTGCCTCGTAATTTGGTATCAATCAGCACCTTAGTAGTAATAATCTAGTCTACTAAATCGTAGACCGTGCGTAATAACCTCACTTGTTTTTCCCAAACAGGAAAGGTGTGTTCTGCGCCATCAAAGTCACTTAGAAGGTCACTCATCGTCTTGATGCTCACACTTGGTCTATCCGAAATGCGTGATACAGTCCGGGGAGAATTTCTCAAAGTCTCGTTTTCATGATTAACAAGCGCTAGCTTCCTCCTTGCTAAATCTGCTTCTCGACGCAAAAACTCCATTTCTCTGGTCATTTGACTTAGAGCAACACTCAACCCTGGCAGGCTTTCGTCTGGATTCAGGTTATGCGTCTCGGGATCAACTTCGGACATCGCATCCATCCAAGCGTTGTTCGGAAAAGTAGCGTCCAATCTTAATAATAATTCAGCCTTGTTACCCGAGGCAGAAATGCCCAAACGTTCTGCTGCACTTCTTAATTGCGCCACAGTAAAGTCGTTTTGATTCATTTTTCACTAAATGTCCGAATATCGCACTCTAAACAAAGTATGTGAAATTCACCGTTGAGCGAACAGGTGGAAAGAAAAATTTCAGTGTAGCCAACTTCAACACGCGGTTTTCATAACCTCTAAAATGCACACGTGGCCTCTTTATCCCAAACGTGACTAGTTTCAATATGTGGTTTTTCTAACCTCTAAAATGCACACGCGGCCTCTTTATCCCACTTCTGATAAAAACTGTAAGATATATATAAGAATTTATTATATTTGTCAGGATATATAAGCATAAATATATGCGTTTATAGAATACAAACTAACGGTTAAGGCTAAACCAAAAACAATAACCGACTAAAATAAAGGAAAAACTAAAGCAGACTAAGAACTAATTATAACTAAACCCGACTAATGACTAAGACCGACTGCGATCACTCGCTCACGCAAAGCTACGAACCACGACGTGCTCACTCATAACTCATACAGCACACACTCGCAGTGCCTCAAGCGGTCATAACCTAACCTAAAGGCGGCTACAACCTAAAAGCATCTTACAGTAGGAAAAAGTAAAAGAGAAATAGCCAGGACCTTAAAGCGATCGGATCATGTTGTTCGAAATTTTCTGGCGAGTCCAGAAATATACGGGAAGACTACGGTATATATTTTTTCCTGTTTGTAAAGTGAATAAATTTGTTAAGTATGTATGACGTCCATGTTTGTGAAGGCGTTTTTTGAATGTCGCGCTTTCTCGAGTTTTGTACGCGTTCGACTGGCGCCACGTGTATGCGAACGGTGGAATCGCTCTCGCCTTTCTCTGTTTTTCTCTCCCCACTCCATGTGTGCAAGCGCGTATCTCAGCATCGTGGCTGTATTACTACTGTACAATTTATTATCCATTAAATCCATACATACAGTGAAAGTTAATGTTTAATGAACTGAAAACCACAACAGGTTATGGCCCAGTATACGCCTGGCTGTAGTAGTTTTGTAAAATTACTTCTTTGTTTCTAGTTTCTTTGTCGTAAAACAGAACTTTTCTCTAACGTGTTCCTTTGAGGTTAGATCGGCCGCGTATGCAAAAGTGTAAAAGTAACCAAAGATGGAATCCGAGTTGACAAAGATTACCAAGCTGAAAGGTGCTGAGAATTGGGGACAATGGAAGTTCCAAATTTCTGTTCTACTACAGGACAAAAACGCCATGGAGCTGACAAATGGGGAACTTTCTAAACCAGAGGTTCCAGAGAGTCCAATGGCGATACAACGCCAGGCTTTCCTTGACTGGGTCAAGAAGGACAATGCTGCACAGAAGCTTATTGCAACGACAGTTTCAGATTCGCAGCTGGTTTTTGTCATGCACTGTACCAATGCAAGCAGCATGTGGAATGCTTTACATGGCCTGTACGAGCAAAAATCAGAGACAAGCATTCACATGTTACAGCAGAAGTGGTATCAAATCACCAAAGATTCTAAAGATAGCATGGCCTCTCACATTGCGAAGGACGTGGCACACCGCCTGGAAGCTTTAGGTGAATCGGTGGCGGAATCCATGATAGTGACCAAGATACTTATGACCTTGCCAGCGTCATACAGTCATTTCATCACGGCATGGCAATCAACAGCACCGGATGACCGCAAGCTCACTAATTTAGTTGAAAGGCTACTCGCTGAGGAGTCTAGATATCTGGCGCAAGAAAAGGATGTGAGCGAAGCACTAGCAGCCATGAAACCGTTCAAGAACAAGTACAAGAAGAAACAGGTTCAACATCCCTGTGAAACTGGCGTAACTAAGAAAAGAGGTGTAGATGTCTGTCTCAAGTGCGGAAAACCAAGGCACTGGGCACGTGGCTGTAGAGCGGACAAGGTGAGCGAACAGAGCAATGATAACAGAGGTCAAGCCCTGATTGCACAAGCAACGCTATGCTTGGATCAATCGCAGTGCAATGCAGAGATATGGTATCTCGACTCTGGAGCGACAGATCACATGTGCAATAAAAGGCAATACTTTATTAATCTTAAGTATTTTAGTCAACCTCAGCCAGTGAACGTCGGCAAGAAAGATGAATCTGTGTACGCTCTGGGAAGAGGAGACATAAACATTTTGGCCTTCGATGGAATGGGTTGAACAGAAAAACATCTGTCACAGGTTCTTTTCGTGCCGAATTTAAGATGCAACTTGTTTTCAGTCGGAACAGCATTAGATAAGGGCTTAATCCAAATCTCAACTGCTGAAGGCTGTCGATTTGAAAAGAATGGGATTGCAGTTGCAGTGGGAGTACGGAAATACAAGCTATGCGAGATGCAGTTTAGGATGCTTGTTCCTGGCAGCAGTGAGACGGAGGCCAATTTCACCTCCAAGGTTGATCTTCAGACCTGGCATGAGAGACTTGCTCATCAGAATGTTCGCCATGTAAAGCAGTACCTGAAGACTGAAGGAATTCACATGAATGAGCAGGGCGATTTCTTTTGTGAAGCGTGCGTTCATGGTAAGGCACATCGACTACCTTTTCCAAAGCGTAAGGAGAATGATTTGAGATCGCGGACTTCTGGTGAGTTGATACATACAGATGTTTGCGGGCCATTTCAAACGAATTCCATAAACGGTTCACGCTACTTTCTCCTATTCAAGGACGATTTTTCTCACTACAAGACTATTTACTTCCTCAAATCTAAAGACGAAGTTACAGATCGAATGAAGGATTTCATTGTGATGTCAAGGAATCTTTTTGGCAGGAATATAAGATTTCTACGCACTGACAGTGGGTTGGAGTTTGTGAACTCAACGGTCCAGAAGATGCTCAGAAGTCATGGGATACAACATCAGAAGACGGCGGCCTACACTCCTGAACAGAATGGTTCAGCGGAAAGAGAGAACCGCACAATTGTTGAATCCATGAGAATCATGTTGCATGCTAGAAATCTGCCATTGAAGCTGTGGGCAGAAGGTGTCAATACAGCAGTATACGCATAGGTACTTAATCACATAGGTACGAGCTCTCAAAAACACAGAACTCCCTATGAGCTGTGGCACGGTCGAAGAGTCAAATTCGACAAGCCAATAATATTTGGAGCAGCTGCATATGCACATGTGCCTAAGAAGAAGCGCAGAAAACTTGACAGCAAGGCGGTCAAGGGTTATTTCGTGGGCTATCATGAAGATACTAAAGGTTTCAAAATCTGGCTTCCTGAAACCGATAGAATAGAAGTGAAGCGGGACGTGCTTTTTGATGAGAGTGACAGCTTCAATGAGTTCTCGAGTGAAGCTCAGCGTGATGATGACATGCAGCTTATAGATTTGGATCAGAAAACTCGAGCGATTGAGTTACGGAGTCGTCAACGAGAAGCTCTTCAACCTCAGATCCGGGAGAACTTAATGGATGAAGAGCAACACCGAATTACGGATCCTATCGAGCCTCTTGGGCCAGAGCGTCCGGAGCCTGAAGTGCAACAGCCGGAGCTACCTGTTTGGAACAGGGCCTTGAGAGACAGAAGCCAGATCAGAAGACCGCGCAGGTTCGATGATGATATCGACCCTGATGCCATTACCTTTCTGGCAGAAGCTGAAGAGCCTCAAGGCTACTTAATGGAAAAGGGCCATGGATGAGGAGATTGAATCTCTCAGAAGCAACAATACCTGGAACATTGTGGATCGTCGTGAAGAATGCAACCCAATAGGGAACCGTTGGATATACAAACTGAAAAGAAGACCGGATGGAAATGTTGAGAGGTTTAAAGCCAGACTGGTGGTTAAAGGCTACTCTCAGAAACATGGTATAGATTACCATGAGACCTACAGTCCGATGATCACCTTCGATTCCATTCGTATAATACTGGCTCTAGCAGCGTCTGAGGGCATGGCGTTGCAACAGTTTGATATAAAGACAGCGTTTCTTAATGGTATTTTGCAGGAAATCGTCTTCATGTCTCAACCGGAGGATTATGAAGATGGAACGAGCGGCATCTGTCGGCTTAATAGAGATCTATACGGTCTGAAGCAGGCCTCCAGGTGTTGGCATGAGCGCTTCACCGAATTCCTAAAGGAGTTCAACTTGGAAGTAGTGGGGTCAGACCCATGCGTCTTTGTAAACAACGACAAGACGCTAATACTAGCAGTTTATATAGACGATGGGTTGATAGCGACATCAAGTAAAGCAGTTGCAAACGAACTGCTTTCCCATCTGAGGAGGGAATTTGATGTGACAACTGGGGATCTTAGTCTGTTTTTAGATTTTCAGATCGTGCAGGCGATCGTGATGGCTCTATTTTCCTTCACCAATCTGGATATGCCAGAAGAGTGTTGGAAAGATTCTGTATGGAGGGAGTGAATCCAGTGGCGGTCCCCATGGATAAACATCAGGAACTCAGTATCCTGGTACATGGCAAACAACAGTCCGGGGAAATGAGAGCACCCTACAGAGAAGCAGTTGGATCTCTAATGTACCTGGCTGTGGGTACCAGACCAGATATCGTCTTCGCGCTTAGTTCTGTGAGTCAACACCTAGAATCACCGGATAAAATTCACTGGAACGCGGTTAAAAGAATTTTAAAGTACCTGAGGAACATACGATTTGGTTTGTAAAGGAATGTACGATTATGGTTTGTACTTCGGGGCAGGCGCGAATTTGAATCTGTTAGCATTTAGCGACACGGATTATGCGGGCGATGTTGAAACGCGAAAATCAACCTCGGGTTATGTTTTCAAGCTGGGTGAGAGTACTATATCGTGGTGTTCTCAAAAACAGAAGGTTGTTGCGCTTTCCACAACCGAGTTCGAATTTATTGCGGCGGCACAAGCCATTAAGCAACTAATCTGGTTAGAGCGTTTAATTTGCGAAATCGTTACAAAGAGAATTGTGAGACCAAGGCTTCTCCTTGATAATATGAGTGCAATAAGGCTTTTGAAGAATGCGAAATTCAACAAGCGAACCAAGCACATAGATGCGTGAAGGCTTGTTCGACCTGGAGTACGTATGCTCTAAAGATCAGGAAGCTGACATTCTGACAAAACCCTTGTTGAGGGAACTTTCTGAAAGGAATTTTCTTACATTCGAAATCTACTCAATATCATGCCAAAGAGTTGTAATCCTAAGGTTAAAATTAAGACGGGATGAAAGACGGAGTGCATGAAGAGATGGAGTGTCATATGTATGTGTATGTGTGTTTCATGCGTATGACAAAAGTCTGAGAAGGAGAGAACGCATGAAAAGGGAGTGGGGGGAGTGTTAAGTATGTATGACCACCGACTAGGTATAGGATAGACCTATCATCTTATGGGACTTGGTGTCTCATGTTGTGAATTACCGACTGTTCAAAAAATCAGAGGTTTTGGTATGCCCTCTACGATTTAAAGTGGCGAGTTTGGGAATTATCGAGTTTCAGATATCGAAGGCGTAGTTGCCAAATCACATCCGAGAATATTCGTCGCATGGTTGCCAATTTACTGTTACTGCTCAGCGCGTTTTTCTGCTATTTTCCACGTTACAGTCATAATTCTGGAAAAGCAAACGAAAAGAGTCGAGTCAGTCAGTACAAGATTAATTCAACCTGAATATTTCATCTGTGTTTAAATATAATGCTTCCTGTTTCTATAGTCATTTTAAAGCTGAATAAATGCTTTTTTGATTTATATAAATAAACTGTCATTTATTGATAGTAAACAAAATAATAATTGTTGTTGAAAATTGAATGACCTATTTAACGCTATTTTTATCTTGAAATTGATTCATATAATATAATATGTTGTATAATAATATAATATAATAAATATTCATATAATATGTTGTCGGTTTCTTTGAACCTTCTGCTATAAAATACAATTTTCAAAAGGACGGAAAAATATTCAGATCAGTTAACAAAAAATTTTAATGACAAGTTGTTATGCGAGGTTTCGTTACAAGTTCCGGCGTGTCTGTTATTATATGCGTTAATATTAAATATACAATTATTAGTTGTTTTTTCAAATATTTTCAAAAGTTGTGCAAGAATTTATATTAATTATAAACAATAATTAAATGTATAATAAATATGTATAAAATTCTGTCTATTTTTTATCTGACTTATCATTATATCGCAAAAGCATACAGGAGTTCAGATTTATATATATGATCTTTTACCATTATTTTTATCAGTTTTGAAACAATAATCACTGTATTATTTTGTAAAATTAGCAATTACATTTTTATTAGTTGTCTACAATTAAAAGTTCACTACCTAATATGAAGGGTATGTAATAAATAGTACTATTTTATGTATTAATATATTTATTAAATAAACTATATAATATGCTATTCAGTCGTTGCCGCTCGCATTTATACTTTTCACACACATAATACATATGTACACTCATTCCCACTCGCTCCACATTTACACTTCATACCATATATTAGCAAATTTGACAACTAATGGTATCAATTTTTTGATTTAAAATAATTTTCTGTACTTATTTCACAGTCTACAACTTTAAATTAGACATAATATTTAAATAATATTTAAATAAAGTTGGTTATTATTTCAAAAAAAGAGGGGTTCTACAAATAATTAAAATTCTTTTATGAATGTATAATTACTATACAGTAGCCGAAATAATGATAGGTTCACTTGCCGCGTCGGCTGATTTGCTGCTTCTAATTTTATTTTCGTTTTCGGAAGTGTATTGTGGCATTTGTTTTTATTTCGCGAGAATGTATTCTACACATTGTGTAAGCAATCAGTCGACTATCAACAGTATTAGTGCAAAGACATATCTGTTTCAAAAATACTTTGAGAATTATCGAGTACAAAATAATAATCTTAGGTTCACGGAGAAATATTTAAAAATTACTATTGATATCGCAATCGTTTGCACGTTTTTGTATGGCAAGTACACAGATTTATAAAGTTCAAAAATTATAAAAAATATTTTATGTTTGTTTAATATTATTAAAGCACGGTAACACGAGGAAATCGTTAAATGATAACGAAAAGGACCATATTATTGCTTTCCACAATATGAGTCTCTCTAACAGAGAAATTGCAAGAACATTGAAAATGTCATAAACAATTCTTTAAAATTAAAAGAAAAATGCGGCAGTAAAAAATCTACAGGCTATACAAAAAAATTAACACATAGGGAAAAAGGTAAAATTTTTCAAGAAGCACGGCGAAATATGCTTAATGCCTCTAAAATAAAAATGGAATTAGACTTGTCAGTTGGTGTTCGACGTGTACAGCAAATTCTGAGATCGAGTGGGACACTTAAATATTCTAAAAGAGTGAAAAAAACGTCCGCTAACTAAATTCCACAAGGGAGAGAAATTAAAGGTTGCAGAATATCATATGTTATGGACCGAAAAGTGGAAGATGATGATTTTTTCTGATGAAAAAAATTTAATTTGGACAGCCCAGATGAGTTTTAATATTACTGGCACGATCTGCGTGATAAAAAAATGTAAAAGTGACAAGAGTCCATGGAGGAGGATGTATAATGGTTTGGGCTGCATTTGGCTGGAACGGTAAGACTCCGATAATGTGGTTCCCCCCAAAAGTCAATGCTGAAAAATATCAGGAACTATTGGAATACGTACTGGACGAATATGGCGACAAGATTGGGGGACCTAATTTAATATTCTAACACGATAATGCAGCAATACATCGTGCAAAAACAATTAAAAACTACTTTGAGAGGGTAAAAGTTGAAGTTTTATCCTGGCCATCAAAGAGTCCGGGCTTAAATCCGATTGAAAATCTTTGGGAAATATTAGAACGAAAGGTGTACGACAATGGAAAACAGTATAGCACTGTTCCAGAGGGATTAGAGCAGCGTGGTCTGAAATTAAATTAGAAACATTACAAAAATTAATTCAATCAATTCCACGCAGAATATTTGAAATTATAAAACACGAAGGAGGTTCAACTAAGTACTGAATTATTTTTATTTTCTTTTTTTTTAAATTTTTTGTGTAAAAATACATAATGAACCTATGTTTATTTCGCAACTAAATTTCAAGTGTTGTAATAAAAAACTTGTAATTGATATTAATTAACATTGTGTTATTCAATTGAGCTGTGTATTTTGTTAAATATATTAGAATGAATAAATAATAATAAGTAAAATCAAAAATACTGCCTTAAACACAACATTATGTCAACAAATTGAAGTGAACCTATCATTATTTCGACCACTGTACCTTAAAATACGTGCCATTCCTTCAGCTTAGTTCCACTATTACTTTTCTAATTCATCATTTAATTTTTTAACATATTACATATTAAAGCAATAGTGTTAACAGGATGGGCCACGTGAAGGCGTGAAAGAAGGTCTTTACCATCCCAGAGTATGTTAAATGTTCACAAAGCAAACAATTCTAGAAATTCAACATGCTGTTAAAAAATGAAAAATTCTTGTATAGAAAAATGCAACATTGAAAATACTCATATTCAAATGACAACATTTACATATGTACGCTACATAAAAAATACAATAAAAATGCAATAAAAAATACGAAATAGAATATGTGATGCAAAATACCAAAAAAAAGTATACATAAACAATTAGAGTTATTGCTAAAAAAAGCGAAACTGTTTAAATATTCTGTAAATGCGATAATCTGTTATTCTTGGTCTTACGTGAACCTGAAGATCTCAATTGTTGCCCGAGCCATACTATATCTTTATGGATTTTAACCGTTAATGTAAAATATACCATGCTTTTACGATGTATAGCACATTCATCGTGATTAAACCATTGTGGATATTTCTGACCCACAGAGTGGGAAATAATCGAAAACAATTTATTCAGGATGAATGTTTCGCTGCGTAATTTCGGATAATGAGTATCAAAACTGTCACTAATAATTTGAAATATATTTGAAAACTCTACACTTGGAACATAGAGATGTCCAAAATCTACGCTATCGTTAACAACAAATGCCCGGAAAAATAGCAGTATTTGCTCGTTGCGAGAAAAGGTACTGTTTTTAGAAACAAATACGTCGTAACATGTAGGACGTTCTTTCAAAGCTTTTTTTAGCAACATACCCTGCAAAATATTCGAAGCAAGCTTCTAAAGTACTTACTGGCGTTGACAGTTCATTAATATCATGATTGCCTTCAACATGCGTATTGATACTGTCATCATCAGTACATACTTCGCCAAAAAATGGATGTTCTGAAGACGACGTGATTGGTTCACATTGCGGTATAACATCCCGCGGTATATCATTCCCCAGTAATAACGGTGTGTCGTCATCGGGCATACAATTTCCATTATCTGAACTACCAGTACGTAAGTGTAATTGAATATATTTTCTCATAGCAAGATGCACCGCTTTTACCGAAGGATTATGATTATAAGTGCCACCGTGCATCCGCAGAACTGAGAAGTAATTTTCTAGCGCATCTATATTAAGGCGCGAAGTCATCAAAAATGTTACCCTTTCTTCTCGTAGGTCATTCCACAGTTGCAGGGTAGCACTTATAGATTGTCGCAACCCCAACAAACAAGGAAGCACTTTTAATCCTTTCGGAGAAACAACAAACCATTTCTGCATCGTATGTAATTGCAGTTTCAAATTATCTTCTACATTACTATAAAAACGCGAAAGCGCACATTTGTTTGGATTGGGGTCGTGGGCGCATCTACTATTTAAATTGTCAAACAGATCATTCAAGGTTTCAAAGAAACTAGCCGTGTGTTGAACAGTCGTTGTTTCTATGCAACCTGTCAACGAAACAGTGAACAACGCAGAGGACACCCTTTTACTAAAAACTTGAAGAGCAAGCTTACATTTCATCTTATCGAATGAATTTGGCCTTACATGCTTTTCTGATAATTTGTAAGCTGCTCGTGTACTCTTCATCCTTTCTAAATTCCAAAGTAAAACGACATCGTTCCACGAAACTATAGATCCATTGATTGAAAAATTATGATTCAATAAATTATTTCTAATACACTTAAACAAATGTAAATAATCAAAAAGAATTTTATGGCCATTCCTTGAAAAAAAAAAGGTTTTTTGATTGATGTGCGTTCGTCTGCTATGCTCTGATTACTGCCTCCCTGATCGGAAACAACCGCTCTAATTTTCAAACCGGTCTTATGCAGCTCATCTAAAATTTTGTCTAAAATTATGGATAAATTATCCCTCGTTATTCCCGAATCTGTAATAAAAAAAGCTATTGGTTGTTTCCAATTGTTAAACAGCCCCCGTAGCATAAAAACAAGGACTTGAGTACCTAAAAATGATGACCTAAAAATCCCAGGTCTTCGAAACCTTCAATTATCTGTTTCGTTGGGTGAAAGGTTAAACATTTCTTAATTGCCATTTCATCAAACAAAAGAATGCAATTGCGATCTGCAACTTCCATCTGCGCAGTTTTTATTTTTAGACCGTAAAATATATTTTGGCAAATACCAGGCCAAATATCACTTTTCCCGAACCACCGAACAAGTGTAATTGGACTCGACAAATGGAAATTGAAGACAGTGCGCATACAAAGAAGGCGAAGTATAATGCATTGTCATGCACAACTGTTGCTCTTCGCGCGTAAAAGCACTTCTAAATGGTTTAAATAATAACATTACAATGAAAGTAAAAACAATGCCAGAAACTCTTTTCGCGATTGCCATCTTCAAACATGTATCATTAATACAACCTGAAGAAAGCTTATATCTAATCCTATTCAATGCTTTAGACTTCGCTCGTAATTGCGAGCGAAGAATCTTACACTTATTTTTCTCTTTGCTTAACTGTTGTTCGATTTGCATCAACCGATTTTCCTCTATGTTGCATTCTTGTGAAGATGTAATGGCTGTAACATCAAAAATTTCTCTAATATTATCACTAACACTATAACGATCACTGTCAACATTAAGATTACTATCACCACCGGCGAGATCCTCGTCTATGCTATCGTTATCACTATCTTCAAGAACAAGCATTCTAGCCACGGCATTTTTACGCAAAACTACTTCTTAAAAAATGCCGACTACATAGATATTTTTTTTCAAATCTGAATTTTCCATTTATACCCAATCGTCTAAACCGTTATTAACCAGCCACGTTATGCATCTGTCATTGTCATTAACCGGAAAACGATGAAAAGTGGAATTGTCCGTTGAATTGCGGGATTAAACCGCACTTCAAATACGCACACTTTTTATAATGACGTTGAGACCTAATATTTTTATATTCCATTTTTGTTAATTAATATAGCTAACTAAGCAAGCTAAATAGAAATTATTTTTAATTTAGAAATTTTAGAAATTTTTTTTTTTAATGAAAGCTGAAACTTTGTAGAATATAAAATAATTATGGAGATTGTGGTATGAACGTTTTTTAACCATGAAAAAATTCGTTAAACTTGCACAATTTCAAGAAAATTGTGGTTTTTCCAATATCACGCGCGGAAAAAATTCTTTTTGAACATGCTATACATCATTTCCCTGTAGATTTTTTCACGCTGATTTCAAATCTGGCCTCAAAATTTGGCTATGACAAAAATTTTAGATTTTATTTTTTTCCAGGTTAAAAAACGTTCGTACCATGATCTCCATAATTATTTCATACTCTGCAAAGTTCCAGCTTTCATTTAAAAAAATTTCTATGGAAAGTTCTTTGATTTTGATACAGAATTCATCGGTTTGGCCCATAGTGTGGCGCGCCGAACGGCGAACGGAATGGATTTTTGCTATTTCCAGAATTTCTTGCGAATAACTATAGAAGCTGCAGTGGTGTATACTACACAAAGAAATTCAGAACATGTATTTATAATATTATTTATAAAATGCCTATTTAATAATTCTATGTATTATGAATGTTTAGGATATGCTCTATCTGCCCTGCAAACAGATTTGCAAGTACTACCCATTCGCGTTCGTGCGCGCCCAAATGTTCGTCAAAATGTTCGTCCATTTATGTCAAAATTTAAAAAATTTACAATTTTCAAATTTGCTGCGCGTCATTTTCCCATGATCCAATCGGCCCCAAATTTTTTCCACGTCATTTTCTCAACATTTGTCACAATTCTGGTATACGGGACCAAAAAAATTTCATGGTCAAAAAATAAGATCCACCCTACTGTATACATACATATAACGAATTTGCGTTCAAAGCTGGGCTCTGTAGTTTTTACAAAGTTATTAAAACATGTGTTTTGTAATGTTCATGAAAATTTTCATAAAAACCACTTGCTATATAATGCACATATGATTTAATTAACGATACTCTTGTTTATTTATTTCTCTTCTTATTGTTCAAAGCAACGTAGTTAATCATTAATAACAGGAACAAATTAAATTATGTCCATCCTATAAAATAACAATACAGTTCCAAACATTACATTTATGTAATTACATTTGTGTATATAATTACATATACATTACATTTATAAAATACATATTAATATTTGGCTGTTTAGAACATTTCGAATTTTGCAGTTAAACATATTCTTTATTGTACGTACAGTAATCATTCGTTTATTATTTATTCCAAATATAAGGATTAACTAATCAAAACAATATTCTATGTATTCGCGAGACTTCAGTGACTACAGCTATTTTTAATTTTAATTCCTATCACCACCGATGAGATGTAAACTCGTCTGTGCTACCACTAAGAAAGCTGTCAGCACAAACAAGGTATAGGAATCCTATTCCTATATCTCAGTCAGCCTATTTTAGAGCCAGCACCACCGACGAGACCCTGTTTGTGGCCCTAAACCGAGTTGGTAATACAGGAAATGACAAGAAAAACGGGCCAAGTGGCCCTGGCAAACATGGCCACCGAAATACATTGGATGATAGGTCTATTCTATACCTAGTCGGTGGTATGACGTCCATGTTTGTGAAGGCGTTTTTTGAATATCGCGCCTTCTCGAGTTTTGTACGCATTCGACTGGCGCCACGTGTATGCGAAGGGTGGAATCGCTCTCGCCGGCCTTTCTCTGTTTTTCTCTCCCCACTCTGTGTGTGCAAGCGCGTATCTCAGCATCGTGGCTGTATTACTACTGTACAATTTATTATCCATTAAATCCATACATACAATGAAAGTTAATGTTTAATGAACTGAAAACCACAACAAAATTTTTATGAAGTGCGTCTAAACTTCTGGTTTTCAAAATCAGTCAACTTATTTAACTTTCGCATTGTCGCAGTACCAAGCAATAGTGCACAGTAATAATAATAACACTCGTAAATAATAGTAATAACAAAACAGTACTAATAATTATATATTTATGTATTTCTCTTCCGTTTTCGTTTTCAAACGACCAATGCTTTGCTTATCTTCATGTTGATCTTCTTAATATATGTAATAGTTTATGAACTTCACTTTTATAATGAATATAGCCACTGGTGTACGTTATGAAGTTACGAACAACAAGAAAATTATACAAACTTTCATGGAATATTTAATATTTCCATTTACAGTAAAGACAAATGCAATGATAAACGAGAAACACGTCATATACAGCAGGTGCGGGCAACTTCTTTCCTGGTGTCGCTTCACATCTCCCACTATTAGTGTACCGTTTCTCCTACTACCCGTTACGCGAGGCAAAGCACGATAGGGGCAATGTGAAATAGTTGATAGTGTGGGAACCGGTACACTGGTAGTGGGAGTCGTGAAGCAATAGCGGGGAAGAAGTTGCACAAACCCGGGCCTGATGCACAGGATGAGCAAGTTAGATACTGATTTGAGGAAGCGTTAATCACCCCTAGATATTCAGAACATTTTTGTGGCAATGTCTACTGTCATCTTCACCGTTAGAATTAACCCGTAACACTCGAGTGATGATTCAGAGTCACCGCTAAAAATTGCTGTACCATTATTCATAATATTGTTTACATTATTAAATATGTTGGTATCTAATCAATTTCTAAACATATAAGTATTTTGTGAGGTATTATATCAATTTCATATTCATACAAAGAAAAAAATTAATATAGTATTGAATTATTCTAGGTCGGAAAAAATATTTAATTTTCATGCCAGCTGCTAATTTTATATTTGCTGAAAAGGCAAAATAATTCGTCGTTTTATCAACATTTCTCCAAATTATCATTAAGCCTTATACCATATTTGTCCAATATGTAACAAACAATGCATTCAATAATTATATTTGAGAGTAAAACTCTCGTGAACGAAATTGTTGTGTTTCTATTCCACACAACCTTTTGATGATAGTTATATTAGTATTCATAAAATATTGTATTGCTTTTTCCGTGCAATAATGGAGCACTTTTTTGTATATGAAGGAACGAATGAACTATGGCAGGGAGCATTTTATTGAACGACAATGGCCACGCTGAAAGTGATTTCCTTCCCGTCGGAAATTGTCTACAATTTTCAGCTCGCGTTTCGTACACGAATATGGTGCTATATCCATCTATTTGTCAGAGAAAATGATGTCCAGAGATTTTCCTCGTGAACCAGAGATAGGAATACATGTCCCGGCGTGTAAGATGAAATATTTGCGTCTGAAGTCTATTTTACTGATTTCCACACAGTCCTTTTTGTTTCCCAAGTTCCCCGGCAAAGTTTCGCGGCCCGCTTTTCCTCATGCATTTTCCATTTTCCCGTTCAGTCCACTTAGTTTTCGTGTCACCGGCGGGAAAAAAGTCGAGAAAACACACCCGACATGAACCGCGTGAGCACAACAGAAATTCAGGTTGAGTTGTCTGAAGCACTCGACCAAGCCCTAAGTTCTGCGTGCACTTATTCCATTCCATGATGCAATACTTATCGATTTAGGAAACCGAGAATATTCGATGAACGCGATTTTACCCAGTGACCTGAAAACGTCTCTCCGTCAAGTGTGATACGGATTTTCAAAGTCGCCTTCCTAATAATGAAGAAAGCCTTTTTCGATTCTGTGACTCCATAACCTTTTTCCTGGCAAAAAGTTTTCGATCGCATTCAAAATCGCTTAATTTTTAAAAAATTCAAACCAAATGAGTTGAGATTCTTGACATGTTAGAAGGCTTATTGTACGGGTAAACGAAATTTTGAAAAAATTGCTATTGGTCGGAATTGCGAAGAATTCACGATCGTGAATGGGCCCCTTAAGACTCATAACTAACGTGACCATTTATTTTTTTCCTCAAAACAGGACATCTACTAATTTTTAAAACGCATATTTCTTCATAGTTCCTATTTATTAATGAAAAAACAGGAATGAACACATGAAGATAAATAATTTATGTGGTCTTCTATTTTTCTGAAGAACAAATTTTTTCTTCAGTGTACAGGGTGTAAAAAGAGTATTGTATATGTCGCGGCTACCATAGGATGATTCTACATCCTTGATTTGGTTGAAATTGAAGTAAGGTGCCGAAAAATTGACATTGACCTTGAATTTTAAGGTCAAGAGGTCAACAATTTTTTGTAAACTGCATCGTATTTTACTCGTCGCGGTTGAGTTGCGACCCATGGTTTCTTTTGCACTTTTGACCCTCGCGACGAGTAAAATACGATGCAATTAAAAAAAAATGTTGACCTTTTGACCTTAAAATTCAAGGTCAAGATCAATTTTGCGGTACCTTGAAGGTGTAGAATCATCCTATGGTAGCCGCGACATATAATTTCTTAACACGCTTGAGATACTCGCAACCGAGGAGCGAGCGAACTAATTGTTACCGTGGGTTGCTCTCTTTCGAAAAACGGGACATTTCAGCGTCCCGAAGCTGTGCTTGGGGACAACGGGACAGGCTACCTAAAAACAGGACGTATGAGCGTCCTGCCAGTCTACATATTCAAATATTTTTTTGAACCGTGTTTTTTGGAACGTACTCTATAAAAAACTATGTGACTCATGTAATTTTGATGATTTATAAGGTACCCAGATCCAGCGAATTTCTATCTCAAAGAATATATTTCGAATACTAAAATCAGGAAAGCGATTTTTAATAATTGCCAAAGATAACACGTGGACAACAGTGTACAGATTCTGTCTGTAGATTCATCGGCGAACGTCCACACGAAATCCGAAAGTGACGCGTTCGCGTTTAAAAATTATAACTTTATATTTTTAAGGTTTCTGCCGCGGTTCGTGTGCATGGAATTACGTTCAACGTGGGTTTTGTCCAATCTGTTTTCTTGTTTTCACACAATACGATTTATTCAGGAACATTGAGCACTCTTTGACCCCGTTCGTCGTCCTAATTGGTGATTCCTCTTGCTCCACTTAGAATTCACCTGTTCGCTTTTTTCCTCACGGACCGACGCGATCAAATTCGCCTTTTTACATTGCACGCCTCGTAACCGAGAAGAGAGATCTGTAATAATAAAAGTAGCGCTAGTAGACAGCTTTTTGTTTCATGAAAATAGCAAATATATGTAAGTAAACGCATCAAAATTATCAACGTGATGAATTAATTGGATTCGTTCGTAATTAAACATCTATTCTTCTTAATGAACCATTCGAATATAATGTAGTCGATAGAATAGGCGAGGTTCAGCGAATGTCTATGTATCGAAAATATTATGAGACAGAGATTTATAGAATTCCAGTATTGTTGAGCGCTTGTTTCGAGGAGAAATATTTTACAGGGTGAAACGATACTCGCGATGATGCGAATAATGTATGGTGTCGCAATTAACAAGGTATGGAAAACATTCGAGCGAAGCGGAGCGGTGCGCAACGGCCCGGCCCGGCCCTGCCGCATGCCGCCCCGTTACAGATAGGTACTCTCTGCTATTGTTTCCGTTCAACGATACGTTCGATCGTATCGGCCGCGCGAAGAACCGTATGGAAATATGAAATTGAACATGCTTTCAAGCAATCTGTAATTTATCAGAGCGAACGGGAACAAATGGCTTGGGGACCAGTGTGTGTGCGCGCGCTAAACACAGGGAGAGAGATAGGGTTCTGTCCTTAGCCTGGCTTGAAAGCTGTTTATTTTCATGCCAGTGACACGAGCCCAAGGAGGGTAATGTGATGAAGGGTTACGTGGACGTAAGAAGTTCGCGCGACATATTCTGCATTTTCGGTTTCACCATATTATTCCCTGCTCGTGCCACAGCGCCGTAGGAACCGTGGGAACCGTGGAGCTTGATTCTCCACGAAATGGCTGCACAATATTCATCACACAACCCTGCATTAAATTTCCGTTTCTGTAATTTTTTGTTTCGATCTCGTTACTCGTTATATTTTAAATTGTAATTCATTCTTTATTAATTGATGCAGAATTTCAATCCACCGCAAAGTCATTCTTCTTGAATAATTACCTTAAGGGTTGCGTCTCCTCAAATGAGTGTGGATGCACACACCGCTAGACCACGTATACGTACGCGAGGATTGCAAGGGTCCGGGATTTCACTTCTGATACCGCAATAATGCGGTATCGAGACGGGATTTCTTAGTAGTCAAAATAGCTAGATGAAAGATCAGTCTAGGGTGCTATTTGTCTCAAAAGTCCTACTTTTACGTTTACGTAATTCTCATTATTTGGATTCATGTCACGGAGCCACGATAGGCCGCAGCACATTGTCGCCTGTCACATTGTTTCTCGCATCAATTATTTGTTGATGATAAAAAAGGGTTACAAAATGGAGATAACAATTTTATAAACGGTTTCACATGAACGACCAAAAAGTATAATTTGTATAATACATTCAAGAAACTTGTAATTCATTGACGGAATATATTGTACTGCTCTTTTCCTTGCGTAATCAGAAATTTTTTCCTTTTTTCTATAAGCTTTTGTCTTTTCCCTATGTTATCCAATAGATTTGGACGAGAAAATGCGAGAAATCCAAGTCTCGATCCGGGAGGATCAATGGTTCAAAAGTTATGAGTGTTTAAAGTTGAGCGATGTCCAGTGTTTTTGTCAGGTAAGAGCGCCGCCATGTTAGCGTGTAGTGATAGTCGCGCGTCGCTAACCGAGTGGAGCTGCTAGGTGGCAATACAAGCACGCGGTAATGCCGATAATGTAGACCGGCTATCTTTGAGATGTAAACTTCTCCGTTCTGATACAAGCTGACATCGAACAGTAATTAAAACATACGGAATCATATACAGGATTTCAAAGAGAAGGTATAGTCCAAGTTGGTTGGTGGTTAGGTCGGGTGGTGGGGACGGAGAGGACCGTCCGTCTACCTTTGTACTGCACCAACATGGCGGCAACCTTACCTGTCAAAAACACTATAAATCGCTCAACTTTAAACACTTATAACTTTTGAACCATTGATCCTCCAGGATCGAAATTTGAATTTCTCGCCCAAATCTACTGGATAACATAGGAAAAAGGCAAAAATTTCTGGTTACGCAAGCAAAAGTTTACCCTGTTATTGCTTACGATGGTGCTCATTTTGAAAAATAAGTTTAATTAGAAAAAAGTTGTGCCTGTTCAGCATTACTATGAAAAATCGGACTTATGTAGGATCTTTATACAAAGTATAATCTGAGAACATACGTGCCCATAATTATGAAAGTGGTCCAAGTCATATATTTCTTGTTTCGAGATATTTAGGAAAAGGATATTAACACTAAATGAACTCCATATAATGTTGAAATAACAAGCACTATCTAATGGTTCATGTTTGACAATATCGTAAAAATTACATTGAATTAATATGGTTTAAAATAATAAGATGTGAAATAACTGATAAACTAATTTTTCTTTAAATTTTGACTTAGACCACTTTCATAATTATGGGCACATATAATTACACTCATTCATACACGGATATAGCTTTCGTGCATACACGAACGTGCAACGCTTCTTCCAAAATGCATTTTATAATTTACAGTTCGCGCGTCGTTCGCAGTATTTTAAAACGCGGTAAAACGCGGCGCGTGTAAATAGTCGTGCGTGTGCGCGCGCGATCGAAAATAAAACGGAAACAGCGGATTAACGAATGTAATTCCGGCGTGTCGAACGTTTGAAAATCCTGGCCGAAAATAAAATAGCTGACCCAGTGTCCGCTGCGGCGCGATGTCCCCGTGATCCTCTCGCAGGGTTTTCGGTGTCACTGGCACAAACACGCGAGGGTGGTAAGGTTACACGAAATGAAATCACTCCGCGCATCGGGACGAAAGAAATGCATGTCGAGGCGCATTCTCGGGGCCTTCTGCGATCGTGAATTATTTTTACACGCAACGTAAGTATGCGTGCCGTCACGAGCCGAACTCCTCCGGCCGTTCTTAGAATCAAGAACGGCCGGTTGGTAGCTTCTTCTTGGTTGATCTTGACACGAATACGGGTAACCCACTGCCACGAGCCGTTGTCCCTTATATCACACGATTCAAATCGAACGAATCTTCATTCTGACGATTGACTCATCTTGCATGCCTCACCACCGCACCGCACCGGATGCGAGATTCGAGCTCGATTTGTTGGAATATGGGTAAAGTGAAATGCCCTAAGTGTGGACAAGCCAAAAGTGATTTAAATCTCGACAATTGAATTTTTATAGTAAAACCAATAATTAAGAGATTAAATAAATATTTTATATATTCTGAGGCCTTAGATACAAGTAAGTATGAATATCATTCGATTAAGACATCGATTGAAATTTTAAAATAAATTAAAAAGTTTATCTGAAAACAGTATACAAAATAGTCTATTTTCATGCGAATCATGTGCACATTTATAGTTTGAACTTTTATTAGAAAAAAGATATAATTTAAGCCCTTAGGCAAAAAATTATTATCACGCATAATAATATTGATATTTTAAAATAAATTGGCAATCAGACGTAACTTAAATAATAATTATTAATTCAAATATTAGATGTCCAAGTTTAGAACTGTGTGTTTTGAAATATAAGTACTCCATACTGGAACGCGATGGCAGCAGATGGGTCCATCTTACACTCGATATATGTACGTACGCCTTAAGCCGGACACGTGTTTGCGACTAAAATTAACTCGTTGTTTTTACACAGTAGAAAATTTTACTGCTCCTAAATTTAAAATATCTAAGAAGAAAAATAATGAAAGTGGTTCACTTAGAGCAAGACAAAAAAATGATAGAAGAAGAACAATTGTTAAAAAAGCAGGAAAGAGAGAAACATAATTTAAGAAGAAAAAGAACAAGAAATCAATAAAAATTCACACGAAAGAAAAAAGATATTGTAATTATACAACAAATTAAAGATGTTAAGTTAAAAATCAATGATAAATATAAAAAGATAAGGTCTAAAGCAACTAATGAAAATAAAGATGAAATTAAAGAAGAGAAAGCGAAATTATATATATACAGGATGGGGCACTATAAACAGGTCACCTGAATAACTCGCTTGGTTTTGAAGATAGAAGAAAATGCATCAGACCAAACTTACTTGATATCGAGGCGCTCGTAATCTGATGTCATTAATTTTTTTGTTGTATTTTGTACTAAGTTTCATTTCCGGTAGGTAGTTCGTAGTTCATATTTGCCTTAAAAACTACTCTTTTTTCAAATATACTGTCCGAAAGTTTGGTCGATTTTGGCATATTATTCGAAACGTGCTCCTCGAATCGCGCGTAAATCGCGCTGAACGCGAAACTGAACAAGCTCTAGAGCTTCTCAAATAATGCACAACAGATACATTACTATTAATATTGTTGCTGATGGCAGTTGAAAAGAAAATTTGTTTAATGAGTATGAACAATAAATAATAATTTAGTATTATTAATAAATAAAAATACAATTAATTTTATTATTTGAAATAATTTATTTAGACTTGCTCAAATAATAAATAATTATATTTTCTTTCTTTTTATTTGAATTTCCAAATAACAAATAACTTGTTATTTAAATTTTTATTTAAATATTGCCCAACACACTGTCCCCACTTTATCTTCCCCTTCTACGACGCCATCCCCATTCCAGGCGGCGAGCATCCCCACGGTTCTATGCCCTCGTCTTGTCCCGGTCGTGCATGTGTCACAATATCACGTGACTAATCCGGTAATGACAGAGAGAGAGAGAGAGAGAGAGAGAGAGAGAGAGAGAGAGA
>CM052265.1:10370631-10384322 GCA_028455795.1 Lasioglossum marginatum | reverse complement strand
AATTTTTGTGATAGGAAACATACCTGCAATCTTTAGATGATCAAAAATTTCTCTAAAATAAGGATCATCGACCGTTCACAAGCCGCAAGGGCACCATTGAATGCAGAACATAATTAGTTATTCATATACACACACGTCGCTGATGCGTGTCGAATGTCGAGTGTCGAGCCGAGACGTTGTCGTCGGCGCGATACGTCGTCATTCGATACCTTTATTCGCTCGCTGGCTTATTCGAATAAATTTTTATTCGCTGGGCTTTACGAATAAATTTTCATTCGCTGGGTTATTCGAATAAAAATTCATTCGAATAAAAATTTATTCGAATAAAAATTTATTCGAATAAAAATTTATTCGAATAACCCAGTAACCCAGCGAATAAAATTTTATTCGTAATTTTTATTCGCCAGGAATTCGAATGAAATTTCATTCGAATACGCCCAAGTCTGTCTTATGGGGTTAGTTGACTTAACAGTTACTTTTAAGTGTTTCAGAAAAGATAATAGTATTAACAATACTTAAATTTTTATTTGTTCATACATATCTACTGTAGTGAATCAGATGATGATTTGTAGGTAAAATTAAGCCAAATTAGGCTTACAAATCATCATCCGAGTCACAGTTAATACATCTGATGCATTTTTCGTGAACCCATTTGCTGCAACGTGTGCACTGCACTCAGTTTTCACTGCAAACGCTATCAATGTAAGATTCATTGCAGATCAAGCATTCTGAATCATCTTCTGATTCTGAGGACAAGGAATCTTTCTGGAATGACGTAAATCCTATGTTTAGTCAAGTAGCCCTGTTCAACATTTTTATCATTATAAGGGCCACAAGTGCATAACCTCGATGCACCGGATAAAATAAAATACGTCAAATTATAGTCAATGTATCATATTTCCATAAACTAATCATGAAAAAATATCAAGTACTTAACGGACAAAAATTGATATATAGAGTCTAAAAATATTTACTTACTCCTGATGTTTTTAGATTTTTTATTCTTATTGGTATAACACGCAAGTTTCGGTCACGACACCACATTACATGGTGAGCTAGTCATTCTTATGTTTCAATATCGTGGAAAGCAGCATCATCTACTTTATTGTATTACAATTAGAATGGATTATTTGACTAACCCCATTAGTCAACTAGCCCCGGTCTCCCCCACGTTTGCTGACACGTTCAAATCACCGACCAGTCCATTCCATGATACTGGAACCACATCTGCTTCTTCCTGTAGGTTACGAAAGCCATTTTTAGTCCGTATCTTAATTAAGATCTAGAAAATTCGTACCACATAATTCACGGATTTCAATCTTTTAAACCTGGTGTTACGAAAGTCTGTTATCCAGAAACACGGTATATCGGTATCAGAATGGCGGAGGCAGGATGGACCAGCTTATATAGAAGCACATAGGACAAGGCCGTTCCATTCCGATGCCTAACAACCACCCACACAATCTGGCAAAAATAAAAAGCGTGGGGTTTCCGGGATTGAATAAAAAGCTTATAGAGATATCGGTAGACCAAGGATCAGAGAAGCCATTAACCCATTTTTTACTTTTCGTCGCGTAGAAAACGAGGGATGTCCACGGGATAACTGCAAATGGCAGAGACGGGGAAAATGTGTCGGCGAATGACAAACAATATTTTTTGCTCGGTTCACGAGGGACTGCTGAACGAAATTGAATGACATCTAGCTCTCCCACACAACGTTTGTTCCTTCTTTTTATTTCGCGCCGTTCTACGCGCGTTCCCCTACCAGTTCTCGTCCCCCGTTTTTGCTTCGGCCCGCGTTTTGTCCCGAGGCTTTTCTGTCTCTTCGTCGATGCTTCTCTTTCCGTCCATTCACGGATCCAGTCGGCTGGTTCTCCTCCCCGATCCTCTGTTTTTTGTTTCCCGATGAAAATTACGATCGCGACTCCTTTTTCCGAGCGGATCTGCGAAATCCACTGACGCGACGCAAAACCAAAGTCAACTCCCCGCGTTCTTCCATTGTATGCCCTGGATTCGAATGACGATGATTTTTCTGAAAATATGCAATATCGACCGATGTTTATTATGGGAAGCTATTCATATACAGTCATACACAATACACAGTCGGGAACAATATTAAATGGATACTCTTTGTATACAACATTTTTTCATATTATTACAAATATGTAACGGGAATATTCAAAGTGGACATAGTTATTGCCGCACCCTGTATACAAAACTAACACGGTATAGAGGGGGCATATTGTGACACAAATTTTTTCGGCGTGGGTGGAGGCATAGAGGAGATTTCAAGGTCACCTTGATTTTTTTAAATGGAAAGATCTGGAATGATCTGTATCATCAATCGATAGCCTATCGAATTCTGAGTAAAAATCTATTGACCTCCATATGTCCTAAATCTAATAGTTAACGAGATATTATCGAAATAATTTTCTTTCTTCTTTGGATAATATTTCGTTAACTATTAAGTTTAGGACATATGAAGGTCCACCCTTTTATACGCAGAATTTGATACTCTATCGATTTATGGTATAAAAAATAGGACATTTCATTTAAAAAAATGA
Organism: Lasioglossum marginatum; assembly: GCA_028455795.1. Taxonomy (NCBI): domain Eukaryota; kingdom Metazoa; phylum Arthropoda; class Insecta; order Hymenoptera; family Halictidae; genus Lasioglossum; species Lasioglossum marginatum. The sequence goes on along the minus strand of CM052265.1, from coordinate 10,381,758 downwards.
AGGTGACCTTCATATCCCCCCAAAAAAGTTACATAAAAACAAAAAATTTTTTGGTACGTATGAGCCTCATTTTACCATTCAATTTTGTCCTGCAGGCATTTGACGTATCTTTAAAAACAACAAAGATATTTGAGGCCGTCATGTTAAGAGACTCACCCTGTATATATATGTATGCAGAACCGGAACTAGCCGCTTCGGCGCCTGTGGCAACAACTTAAAAATTTGGCGTAGCGCCCCCACGAGACCTGCATGCGTTGCGCCCGTTGCGCCCCTACGACCGTTGCACCCGTGGCAGGTGCCACCTTCGCCACACCCTAGTTCCGGCTCTGTATATATGTATAAGGTGAGTTTTCAATTTTGAAAGACTACTCCTGGATTTTCGTATGCGTGGTCGTGCCGATCTAACGGCCGGTCCTCACCGCCCCCTCCACGACCTAACCACAACTCACTCTATTCGCATGATTTTTCCATTGTAGCTGTCATCCAGAATTTGAACTAGTAATGGAAAAATCCTGCGAATAAAATGAGTTGAGTTTGGTTGTGGAGAGGTTGTTGAGGGGGGCGACCACGCATACGAAAATCCAGGAGTAGTCTTTCAAAATTGAAAGCTCACCATAAATGTATGACCAGAGTGAGACCCAGTTTTCTTGCCACGGAGCGTGCAAGAATACGGAAAATTCAATATAGTATTAGCAATAGCTTTTTGCGAATATCTCGAAAACTAAAAGCGACCCCACTATATTGGAAAAGGAAAAAGTTGTTCAAAAGTTGTTCATAATATATTTAAATTTTATCAAAATCGGAGAGGAGTGCCTCTTCGTAAATAATTACCCTAAAATTTTTCATGATTCCTGCCAATTGCAATCTAAACCAATGTTTGTTTACTCTTTCTTCAGCAAACTAATCGGTCTAACATCTAAAAAAAATTCAAATCATTTGGTCCTATTTTAAGAGTGTCCATTTAATATTGTCCCCGCCTGTATGTGTAAAAAGTATTCGTATACCGTTTAAAGATGAACGACTTTTTAAAAATTATACTAAACGTCTCTTTTGGAGATGCTAGGACGATTAGTTTATTAGGCAATGTGTAAATCATTTTTTAATGATATTATTCAGTGGTATATAAGAATATTAATCCTACATTATGAAATACTACAGTAAAGTAACTTACAAATTTTTCAAAATCTTCTGTTCGTCCGTCCGATCCACAGCATACTATTATTTACAAATAGATAGACATCCTATTGATCTATGTATTATATTATGTTATGTTATGTTGTAACGAAATTCTGAGTCAAGTATGTTGACATGTTATGTGAACTTTAACGTCAGTTTTCAAGAGAACGGTTCATTTTTGACTCATGGTTCCTTTGAGAAGTTTGTTCCTCTTGATGAGTAGAACACGAAACAATCATAAACAAATTTGACCTTGAAGGAGGCACAAAACTTTTTCAACAGATCTTCGCCGATCCTAAGGTGTAGAACCACGCTATAACGGCTTTTACACATAATTTGTTGAGTTCAAAGATTTTCACATCTTACAATGCCTAAAGCTTTCTTATACGTCACAGATAGAAAACTTTCAAATCTTGACCTTTACCTTTTTTATCTGAATTGCAACCAATTTTCTAAAAAAATATTTACACATTATCCAGTAAACTAATTCTTCTGACATAAAAAAGACATTCGAGCCGTTTGGTTCAATTTTAAAAATGTCGTTTGTGTTCAAAGAGTGTAATAAAAAACGTATTAGGCCGCTATTAGACGAGGCCACTGGTGGCGCAACTTGGTTGCCGATCTGGTGGACGGCATCGGCAACCGGCCGGGCAACATTTGGTGGCGCCGCCACCAGCCGGGGCATTGTTTTGAATGTAGCCTATTAGACAAAGCCACCAAGTTGCGCCACCAGCATCGCGAAAACCAGGGCCGGACTAAAATTTTGTAGTAGCCCTGGCTACCGTTAATAGATGTCAGATGTCCCGCGCTGGCTTAATCCCCCCCTGGCGAAAACATAAACAATTGACTTTCACAGTCTGGTGGTATCACCAGTTACCGATGCATTAAAGCCCTCCAATTCCGTCATCAGTGTCCGCCACCAAGTTGCGCCACGTCTAATAGCGGCCTTAACAGAATTGTAATTGATTTTACAGTAACTCGTCACGTAAATATTTGAAAGAACTTGTCATATTATTCCAATTTCAATTCTTGCGGCAACAGCACAATGAATGTAAGTTAAAGAAAAAGAAATGAAAAAATAATTCTGAAATAATGAGTAAAATTATGCCTAATTTTAATACGTTCAAAACATTTAGGACGTGACATCCTTGTATTGACATAACTTGCAGTTTCAACGAACATTGTTCTTGTGTAACCGTTTTGAAAGAGCTTTCCACTCGTGTACTGCAGGGTTAATAGTATCCTTAGATGCGCCATTACAAGCAAGCTCGTCCCGTCTTTTTCGACTGAATTGAACTTTTTAGCATCTTCAGTTTTCACGCAATAACTCATTCAGTCTCATTCTCCCCGACACGAAAATTCCTAAGTAAAACCACCGGGCAAAGACTTGAAAATAAAATTGCAGTTTGATAAACGACCACGACGCGACGTCAAAATACCGAGCTGAGAGCTCCGAGAAAAAGGGAAGAATAATAATAATAACGTTTTATCTAACGCCGGCCCTGGAGATACGATTGTTTGGTACTGAATTTCGATTGGGGAGGTCGGGTTCTATTGGCGAACGGATACTCACACTAACGAGCTACGAAAATGGCATTGTAACCTAGTGTTTACCATGCTCCCATTCTCACGGGGGAACCTTTTCGGAGGGCACAGTTAGGGAAATGCTTTCGCAAGAACATCAAATACCGTGGCTTTCTCGGTGAATATTTTATGAATATACATGCTCAAGCAATGTTTTACTTACACTGTGTTAGCATGTTTGCCAAGTGTGCAACCAGGAAATTTTTTCGAATTACAATAATTACTAAACTTTCATGGTTTCATGTTTAGGCCTTCCGTGTTTAACCCTTAGCACTCGAGTGGTGACTCAGAATCACCACTAAAAATTGGTTTGCGCTATTAATCAATTACTAAACATTTCAGTATTGTATCAGGTATTATATCAATTTCATATCTATGAAATAATCATATAAAAATCATATAGAATGGAATTATTCTAGCTAGGAAGAATATTTAATTTTTGAGTAACAATAGCTGGGGGGGCAAAGGGTTAATATTTGAAAATTATTAACTGCAAGGAATAGAAGCCACATAGAAATTTCTTTCTCTCTTCAATCATTTTGATTAGTTCGAAACGAATGAAATTTTGTCGAAAATATTAATCTCAGAGACACGTTAAAGCTATTAATTCTAAGCCATTATTTTATTTTTGGAAAAGAATATTTCGAATATATGAAACGAAATAATGTAGTGGCTTGGAACAAAAGTTCGTAGTATTTTTAAATTGAAATTCAATGGTAAAATATAAGATATTTATTCAATAATACATTTTCCATTCAGTTTTATTAGTTTTTGCAATTTTTTAGGCAACTTATCGTTTTATCGAATAAACCTATGAATAAATATCTTAATTTTATCTTTGAATGTTAATTTTAAAACGCTACGAACTTTCGTCACAACCCAATAGTTGTATTACAATCAATTCGTGCAAGTTTCAACTCAGCACGGTACCAGAGTCACCAGATAAGGGGAGGAAGCACGAATTGAGGGGAAGAAGTTGCCCTCTCTCTGCCAGTACCGGGCACATGCACGACATAGACAAAACGCGTCACGTCACCGGGCCGTGGCGGATGCGTGAGAAATAGCGTCGTAGAAGGGGAGGTAGAGTGGGGACACTAGGCTTAATCTGGCGACTCTGCACGGTACCTGTCGGCGGTAATTTGTCCCAACGAGTAGTAGCTAAGGTTCTATTAATAAATTCTTCAATGCCAATAACAAACAGTGATCGTGAAAAATCGTGAAACTATAATACAGCTCGGGTAACGTAATCGAGCGAGACTTTCTTTAATTGCCATTTAAACGGATCTTAATGAAGGAAGGCCTGCAAACAGACTTTCGGGTAGGAAAGTATAAATGAAAAGAAATATTAAACAGCCTTTTTGTGAGAACACTTTATACGAAGACTCGTTGATTTGCTAGAGTACTAATTGCGAGTAGAGATGGCGTGAACTGCTACTTTTGGATCACTCGTAGTTCGATCACGTTCATTCCCAATCACTGTGATTTTTCACAGTGATTCGTGACTTTCCTGATCGCTTCAGATTGGCGGACAGCATAACTGTTTTTCGCACAGGTCACATAGCCGTAACCTGTATGCTTTATATTTTATACTAACAACATCAAAACAAAATTGCGGGTTACATCACATTTTTATCAAATTTATTAGATTTCTAAACTATCATTTGCGTTTCCTATAATTGTTAAGTAATATATTTGTATTTTATAAAACTTTATACATATAGCATATACATACATACATTTACTGCACTTTCATACTATTTAAATATATACATATTATGATTTCGATATTGAGAGGAATAATTAATTTTTTTTGTTTTAAATACCGAAATAAGGTACGGAAAAGAAAATTTTAAATTTAAGTTATACGCAGATATTTGTATGCAAGCTAATTGATGTATTTAAATAAAGGAACTAATTCAATCGAGATGAAGAATTAGGCTGACAGTGAGCAAATTCACTCTAGATTGATAAATCACGATCACGGCGTGAATGAAGTTAAAATCACGACCATGATCGTATTCTTCGATTACTATGATAAATCTCGGTTAATGATTTTGCATGCCATCACTAATTGCGAGTAGAGGTCAGGAACGGACGGGTCAGGTCGGGACTCGGCCCGACATTTTCGGGTTCTCGCTCACCTCCCTAGTAGCATTTGTGGTTGGCATTTTAATGGGCTTTCGTTGGGGTATTGGTTGGGCAACCAACCAGAAATGTTACCTTTTTATGCAGTTGGGCCAACGATCATACCCAACGTAGGGCCAACGTTACTATAATACGAACGCTCATGTGAGCCCACTAACATATTATTCTGATTTTCTCGTTTACGGTCATTTTTATGGTACAATAAATGCTCAAATACTGTCCAACAGCTGTGTTCTGCACGGACAGTGTTTGCATAGGGACACTATTTTACTACGTTTTTATTAGCTCGCTTTCTTGTCTGTCTGTCTGTCTGTTTGTCTGTTTGTTTGGCTGTTTGTTTGTTTGTCTTTTCGGTATTCCGGTTGGTTTGTTTGTCGCATTCTTATGGATGGATTTTTGTTTAAACTAATTTCCCGATGAGTTAGAGACTTGAAACTTTAAACATAGCTCAGACCTGGGAGACAATGCAATATTTACTCGCTTTCTTGTGTCTGTTCGTCTAATAACGAGTTATTAATAAAAAACGGACGCCGGATGGATTCCGGATCGGCTAATGCAACACCGGGCTCTCCGGCCCTGTCCTCTGATTGGTCCATGTTAACCGCCGCGCGGCGTGGCGTGAGTGTTCGGTAGTACGACGAAGCGAAAAGGTTAGAAATACATGGTTATGTTATGTTATGACAGAATTATGACAGAATTATGTTATGACAGTTATGTTATTTCAAAATTGAAAGAAAATAATCTTATTTGATAAAGATTTTCAAAACCTACCGTGTATGGAACAGAAGAAATATGTAAGTAATGGACAAAGTATATAGTATATTGTGACGTTGCAAAATTACATTAAAATAAATTCTATTCTACAAACAACTACGTTTACATTAATTAAAGTTAATATAATTAAAAATATATTACAGAGAGAAGAACACTGGACCAGAAAATTGAAGAATAATGTACATATCTATATGGATATATAGATATAATCTGTATTCAACAAAAGGTATAGCTGGATAACATGATAAGTCAAAAGATAAGATGAGATAAGTCAAAAATGCCCTTGAACCGAATTGTATCGACAATGTGTCATCCGATAGGGCACCAAGAAAAAACATACTGTGCAAAATTTCAACCCTGTATCTCGATCGGGAGGGTAGTTATGGGGTAAAATCGAAAAATCAGTTTTTGGCCTATTTTCCCTAGTTAATTATGTTTAGAAATTCTGAGAAAAATCTGACACATGTCAAGAACCCAAATGCATACTTCGCAATTGGTTTCAGATTTTTAAATTGAAAATCCTGCTTGTAAAAAATCAAAAACCTCAAAAAAATCGAAAAAATGCAGATTTCACATAGAGGTTCTAGATAGACAAGATTTATATTTTTACAGTAGCGATATATTGTTACAGATATTGTTCATGAATTTTTCCAGATTTTTCGGTTTGGGGCGCCGTTGTTAAAAAAAATAAAAACCGATTTTTTCGACGTTTTTTCCGCGAAGAACTAAGCTAATCTTAAAATTATTACGTTCTATTTATTCTGTAAGTCTATCAGGCACTGATAAACCTTGAACATTTCTCAAAAATAATTAAATAATGAAATCGGCTTGATTAGTATTTTTACTATGTCAGCGTATTACATCTGAAACTATTAATCAGATTCCCAACTACACTTTTTTTTGTACTTGATTAATTCTTTTTTTATGTCTAACTATATAATAATCAATGATATTTTTGTGGATTTCTTTTAGAAGCAATATTTAAATATTTAAAAAATATTTTAAGGTAAAATTCACAAAAAAAAATTTTGGAGCAATTGTTATTATCATCAATTTTTAGTTATGCATCTTCTTAATTCTGGTAGTATTAAATATTTTCTGCAGTAAATCTATACGTGTCTTCGAGTTTTAAATACTTCGTTATAGAGAAAATCCATTGTTGAAAATCTACTATTCTTTTGAAGTATTCGTTTTTGGTACCTCGTCTTTAGTGCGGAACATCAATTATTGTATATGAACCACCGTTGTGTAAAAGCATATTTAGGCAGATAAAGTGTCCGTGTTTTATTATCTTGTACCTTCGGAACGTCCGTTTACCTTTACCTTTACGTTTACGTTCACCATTTGTTATCAACGACTTCTATTCTTTCACTTGCCATGCTGATAACACTCAGAAAATAAGTTATAAAGCGAGTAGAGAAAAGAAATGGTGAATGTAAACGTAAAGATAAAGGTAAACGGACGGGCTGAAGATACAAGATAATAAAACACGGGTACTTTATCCGCTTAAATATGCTTTTACACAACGGTGGTTCATACACAATAATTGCTGTTCCGCACTAAAGACGAGGTACCAAAAACGAATGTTTCAAAAGAATAGTATTACAATGGATTTTCTCAATAACGGAGTATTTAAAACTCGAAGACACGTATAGATTTACTGCAGAAAATATTTAATACTACCAGAATTAAGAAGATGCATAACTAAAAATTGATGATAATAACAATTGCTCCAAAATTTTTTTTTGTGAATTTTACCTTAAAATATTTTTTAAATATTTAAATATTGCTTCTAAAAGAAATCCACAAAAATACCATTGATTATTATATAGTTAGACATAAAAAAAAGAATTAATCAAGTAAAAAAAGAAGTGTACGTATGCCGGGCGCGAACCTAGTATAAGCAGGTCAACAGTCGAACGCCTAACGCGCTGAGCCAACCGAGCTGTTGGGAATCTGATTAATAGTTGCAGATGTAATATGCTGACATAGTAAAAATACTAATCAAGCCGATTTCATTGTTTAATTATTTTTGAGAAATGTTCAAGGTTTATCAGTGCCTGATAGACTTACAGAATAAATAGAACGTAATAATTTTAAGGTTAGCTTAGTTCTTCGCGGAAAAAACATCGAAAAAATCGGTTTTTATTTTTTTTAACAACGGCGCCTCAAACCGAAAAATCTGGAAGAATTCATGAACAATATCTGTAACAATATATCGCTACTGTAAAAATATAAATCTTGCCTATCTAGAACCTCTATGTGAAATCTGCATTTTTTCGATTTTTTTGAGGTTTTTGATTTTTTACAAACAGGATTTTCAATTTAAAAATCTGAAACCAATTGCGAAGTATGCATTTGGGTTCTTGACATGTGTCAGATTTTTCTCAGAATTTCTAAACATAATTAACTAGGGAAAATAGGCCAAAAACTGATTTTTCGATTTTACCCCATAACTACCCTCCCGATCGAGATATAGGGTTGAAATTTTGCACAGTATGTTTTTTCTTGGTGCCCTATCGAATGACATATGGTCGATACAATTCGGTTCAAGGGCATTTTTGAGTATCTTATCCGGCTATACCCTTTATCAAAAAATGAATACAAAAAAATGAATACAAATAAATACATATACAGGGTTGTGCAAATGTAATTTTAAAGAAATATAATTATTTCTTAGAAAATAAATCAAGTTACATCAGATGTTCGAACTGCGATCCATTTTCTACGATACAGAGCTCTGCTCTTTGTATTAGATTTCTTGTTGTCGCTATAATGAGAGCTTCTCTTTTTTATGCTATTACATGCATTTGCTATGTGATTCCGAAGTTCTTGAATATCATTAATTGTTGTGTCGTAACAACGGATTGCAGATATCTCAAAAGATAAAAATCCAACGTAGACAGATCCGGAGAACACGGTGGCCAATGAATTGGACCATGCGTTCTTGAACGTACGATTCTAAAGCGTACGTGATAAATAGAAACATAATAATATGGGAAGCGATGGAAATTAACATAAACCGAAACAAAGAGCGGAGCTCTGTATCCTAGAAAATGGATCGCAGTTCGAACTTGCTCGAGTCCTACCGTGTGTGGAACGGAAGAAATATGTAAGTAATGGACAAAGTATATAGTGTATATATAAATTACAAAATTATATTAAAATAAATTCTATTCTACAAACAACTACGTTTACATTAATTAAAGTTAATATAATTAAATATATTACAGAGGGAAGAACACTGGACCACAAAATTGAAGAATAATGTACATATCTATATGGATATATAGATATTATCTCTATTCAACAAATTTAAAATCAAAATGAATACATATACAGGTTTGTGCAAACGTAACTTTAATGAAAAATTTCCAATTTCCAATAAAAGGTTGGATTTCCTTACAGTTCGAGAGTAATAATCTTTACCACAAATGCATCTATCTAAAAATTCTAAATAATGTATATCTGATTGTATACTAATATATGTTAATTTACATAAAATGTGTTTATGATTTTCAGATTTTAGGAAATCTGTTTAAATCTTATTATGGTTTCCATTATTGCACACATGTGAGTAAATACAATTGTTACATCTTCTGTAGATGATCAAAATATACATTATTTACAGTTGTACCTTTAATTAATTAATAATTTATAATTTATACAGTAATTAATTACTGTATAAATTATAATTACTAATTTACATATATGTATTACAATTTAATTTTTTTTCAACAGAATGGAACCCATAACCGGATATATAAATCTTAATGGAATAGAAGTGGATAAATAATCAGTGTCAAAAATTTCTGAAAAAACGCTGACATCAACAGAAAGATTACGAAGATCATTACTATCATCATCGCAATTCGTGAAATAAAAATTCATTAGCTTCTTGAAAAACTTGTAATTTCATGTCATTACTAATCACAATCTGTGTTTTAAGTACCAAGAAATCAGAAGTATCACTATAAATATGCAAAAATAAATTTTTGAATTTGTTATTGTAATACTCCAATGGTTCGAAATTACATGCTTTTTTTTATAATTGTTTATTAAATTTAAGGAACCACTAATTAGATCAGAATCAATAAACTCTCTAACTAAATTTTCATGGTTTTCAATTATTCTTTCCCTGCGTTCTACAGGATCTTTTCTTTGTGGTAGCACACGTTTTGACGGTGAATTGGAAAATTGTATATTTAAAAAATTGATAACCAAGAAGGATTTGGCATTAATTTGTTTCAATATTGAAATAAAAAAATCTATAATTTAAGATCGATTGAAAAATTTCACTCAAAGAAAACTAAAAAGCAGAAAATAATTATTTAAATAAAAAAAATTTTAAAACTAAATTAAAAAACTACGTTTTTAAGTCGGACAAAAAAGTATACATATATTTAAATAGAAATATTATGTTTAAAAAACGGACTAAAAAGTATAAAATAATATAAATAACATTATTTAAAATAAATTTGTGATTGTGAATTTTTAACAGCTGTGAAGATACTTGTCAGATCTAAAACGAAAAACGTAGGGCGCATGCAATAGATAATTGATGCATGAATAGTTCACCTAAATCACTAACAATTTTATTGCACTGCAAATGATACACTTCTTACTATTATCTTGCGCCCTACGTTTTTCGTTTTAGACAAGTATTTTCACAGCTGTTAAAAATTCACAATCACAAATTTATTTTAAATAATGTTATTTATATTATTTTATACTTTTTAGTCCGCTTTTTAAACATGATATTTCTATTTAAATAAATATATACTTTTTTGTCCGTCTTAAAAACGTGGTTTTTAAAAAAATTTTTTTTTATTTAAATAATTATTTGATTTATGACTGCGTCTACCGCGCCGAGCGAAACTTCAATAGAGAGCCGAACATAGAGAAGGACAGAATGAGTGGCCGAAGCGTGTCGTCGACGGTGACTGTCCGCGTCTCTTTCTTTCCCATACGCTGTCCTTTCTTGCGACCGAAACTTTCGCCGTCGATTAAATACTAAATACAATTGAAACTATATCGTGTTTGGTCTTATTTTAATCAGAAAAATGCCAGAAATAAGGCAGTAAAAGCCCATAAAAAAATAATGAAAATTAAGAAGTTTGAACATTCGATTCATGGTGTCAATGTAGTGGTGTTCACACCGATATACACCGGTATTTAAGAAATTACTGTATATCATAAATAATATCATTATTAAACCCTTTGCGGTCGATGCCGCCACAATGGCGGAATTCGCAAGTCGTCGTAGAAGTCGCTGCCGCCAGCCTGGCGGCATGATGTCATTCACGATATTTTGCAAAATGTCACACTTTGGAAAATTAAAGAAATCAAAAATTTATGTTTTTATGTATTGTTAGTACTATTAAACACAACAAATTAGTTTCAACAAATTCTATGTTTTATAATAATATCCATTAGAGGTGTGCGAGA
>CM052265.1:10312701-10370531 GCA_028455795.1 Lasioglossum marginatum | reverse complement strand
TTAAGAAAATATATGGAACGAAAAAGAGAAGGCACAAGAAGCAAGGGTCTTGATCTTTGACGGTAGCGAGTTTTGGCTCAAGCAAAGCCGGAGTTATAATCGTAACTGATTCTTCAGCGGTAATCGGCTGTGCCGATGGTGTTAGAATGGTGGGGGGAGAGGTGACGAGGAGCCTCTATTGTCTCGAATCCTTATTATGGTTTTGGCAACCCCGTCGCCTCTCTCTCCTCTGGCCCATACTAAGTAGCGTGCCACCGCGCAGCTCGCGAGATCCGCAACAGAGGGCTTTAATGCATCGGTAACTGGTGGTACCACCAGACTGTGAAATTGTTTATGTTTTCGCCAGAGGCGGATTAAGCCAGCGCGGGGCATTCACTGGTAGTACCACCAAGCCAGGGCTGCTACAAAATTTTAGTCCGGCCCTGGTTTTCGCGATGCTGGTGGCGCAACTTGGTGGTTTGTCTAATAGGCTACATTCAAAACAATGCCCCGGCTGGTGGCGGCGCCACCAAATGTTGCCCGGCCGGTTGCCGATGCCGTCCACCAGATCCGCAACAATTTTTGGTGGCTCCACCAGTTACCGTCGTCTAATAGGTTCCATTTGATTCAATGCCCCGCGACGTGCTAAGCCACTGGTGGCGCAACTTGGTTTATATCGTCTAATAGCGGCCTAACGGCGCGACGTCGCGTGTTTGTTTAATTGTATTTGACGTTGTGTTTTAAACATTATACTTTTCTTTCGGTTTGTGTTGTGTTATTGAGTTATTCCTTAACTGATGTCTTTTATCCTATGTATGTGATTTTTGGTCAATGTAATCACTCTTCATCATCATATGTTTTAAAAAGTTCGCGCGGTATATACAAGATTGTTCGACGATCTATATGCGGTATATAGATCGTTCGTAGTGCTGACGCATACGCACATCGAAACGTTATCGAAACGAAATAGGAACGAAAACCAGAAGCGTTTTCACAGACTAGACGACCTACTATTTGAGTATTAATGCGAGTCGAGTCAGACAATTGCTTGAACGAATATTTAAAAAATTCAGAAACGCATGATTTAATGGATATTAATACAGTCATGTTTATGTGATTTGCCGACGGCACTGAGCAGGAAAATGAAATTTTTTAAAATCAGTAGTTTTTATGAAATGAAAAATCTGGAATTCGTTTCGAACTCGAAACTTTGCGGCACAGTCGGGATCAAAAATTAATTTTAGACCATTGTGCGATATTAACATCAAAGATATAATTTGCAATTACTCGAGAAAGTATAAATCATATACAGTTAATCATAGTGATATTCGGACACTTTTACATAAAAGAATGATTGATTTTTTAATATTGTACCATACGACTTGGATTTTTTTTAGAAGCTAGAGCAATTAGTTTACTACAACACGGGAAAAAACATTTTTGAAAAATTTGCCATTGACTCACCGAGTTCATCAAAGTGTCTAAAAAATGTTCGGCTTCCTTGAAAGGGGCGGTTGAGGAGGATATTTGAAGCGACACTTTCATTTCCAAAAATGTCCGTCTCAGCTGCTGTTTTCCTTGCGTAATCAGAAATTTTTGACATTCTCCTGTAAATTTTTGTATTTTTCCTATGTTATCCAGTAACTTTGGGCGAGAAAATACGAGAAATCTAAGTTTCGAACCTGGAGGATCAATAGTTTAAAAGTTATAAGTGTTTAAAGTTGAGCGATTTCCAGTGTTTTTGTCAGGTTAGCGCCGTTATGTTGAGTGTAGTGACGGTCTGGGTTAGGTCTGGGTGCGCGACCGTCACTACACACAACATGGCGGCGCCAACTTGTCAAAAACACTGGAAATTGCTCAACTTTAAACACTTATAATTTTTAAACCATTGATCTTCCAGGATCGAAATTTGGATTTCTCGCTTCTTCTCGCCCAAATCTACTGTATAACCTAGAAAAAGGCAAAAATCTCTGGGTACGCAAGGAAAAGAGGGGGACATTTTTGCAAATAAAAGTGTCGCTTCAAGTGATCTCAGGAACCGTCCCTTTCAAGGAACTCGAACATTTTTGGGACACTGCATATTTCTGAGAGAATTTCATACGTGTCTGTCGAATTATCCGTGATCTGCGCAAGGTTGAGTTTCTCATTCGACACAGTAATGGTAGCCTATGTACATTGAAGTTTCCACCCCGCGGCGATCGAATGATGCACGAACACTAATAATCGGTTTCTGTTCTTGATTCAGTTTCCGTTCGTTTATATATTTAATGATTGCACGGGCGAAGAATTCGGTATTCAAGGAATCGGTGCAAAACAACGTATTCACTCGAAGTATTTCCGGTTTTCGGATCGCGGGCACTTCGATACGGTCGAACAGAAGAAACGTTTCTCCGAATGCAGCTACAAGAGCCGTTTATAAATAAACCATCTCTGGTTAAAGCTGACTATGCCACTAGGGGAACTCTAAAACTTATAGAATTGGAACGCTAGAGAGAGTATGTGGTCACGTACGCTCGGTTACATACATACATAGTTATAGTTTCTTGCCGTGTGAGTAGAATATGGTTTCCTTGTTTTCATATACATATAGCTGAAATCTTCGGTATATCAGAAAGAAAGTCCTTAAAACTTCGGCTCGTGAATCAAAGAGTTCCAGATTTTTTTCATGCGAGAAAGAAGCCCTTGATAAGGCGTTTACGATATTTTCTGAAACGACCGCGAGGTCCAAAGTTTTATCATAAAGTTGCTTTCTTATCAACTTGGTCAAACATTCGCATATAATATTCTTTTGCTCTCTACTCTCAATGTATTGAATTCGGGATCGTTTCAAATCGTGTTACAGTCGTGGTACGTTGCAGAGAATTATACTTCGTTTCATCGGTATCAGTTTCAAACCCCTTGTCATCCGGATTAAATGAAATTCTATGTGACCGAAGGTACCATCTATAATTTAACTTGTCATTTGAATGAGCTTAACGATGAATTTACGTATAATTTCGTGTAAATAGACATGTTGCTGGTAATATCTGATGTTAATATTAAATGATTTTTACATCAATGTTTGCGATCTTTGTGCGCCAAGGACAATTATGATCAAATCCGTACAGCACTTTGCTAATGAACTTTCACATGAAAAGTTTGCGTTAGTTATGACAAAATTGCGGATATTTATGCAATTATCAATTTTTGTAGGTAAATTTTAAGAAAGTCGAATTAAATAAAATTTTATTTTCAGTGTTAGTAGCCTTTGTAGATCCGAAATAAATACAAAATCGTACTAAATTCGGCGGAATTTTATTTTCTAGCACTTTTTGAAAATTTTTGGAAGCTATAAATGCATGAAGATCCGCAGTTTGACCTGTCTTCCACCTCCATGGTGGACAAGTTGGGATGGATTTAAGAAAAATGGTTTTTTTAAGATGTTAGAAGAATCATTTTACTAGATAATGTGTAAGAAAATTTTTTTCAAAATTACTGTTGCTTGGAATTTTGAAGATAAATGTGAAGGTTACGATTTTTAACTTTTTTATCTATGCCTATAATGAAAATTTAAAATATGCCTTCTGAAGAATCAAGTAAGTTATATACATGCACCCATCGAAATCGGTTGAAGCATAAAACAGCTATAGGCATTGAAAGATGTAAAGATATGAATCTTTGAATTTTCTGTTTACGATTGATCTAAATCGCAGTTTCTTATAATTATTTTAATTTTTAATTATTTTCAAGTAACCATACTTTACGAGCGTTAATCTACATACAATTAATGCACATGAATCATTCCATGCGAAGTAGAACTACTGTTACGAATTTTGTTCAGGATGTGTTGCAGTCTTTAGTAAAATATGAACGTATCTCAAAAAACTCTCTGAAATCTTGAAAATTGATGGTTTTACAGACGTATAATATGAGGCGTCACACACGTTTTTCATTAAATTATTACGGTCGAACTAACAAACCGATGAAAATGAGTTTTAGGTGCTTATAGTAAAAACATAAGAGTATTTAATAAAAATGATTTCAGTTGAAAAAAGAACATATACCTTGTACCATGTACTTGCAAGATCAAGAACATGTACCTGCTGATGAACCAGGTGGCGAGCCGCTTCGCGAAGCACCTATCAGCAGAAGAGCGGAAGCAGCTGGAGTTGAAGAACGTGTTAACGAAGTAATCGACGTAATCGCCAACTGCGTATCCGACTTGAATGTAGATACGATCAAGGACCTCGATAATGCGATCTATGTGTACGGAAAGAGGGCGACGAACTTTGCCGGGTTCTTTGTGGGCATCAAGTTTCTGTTGCAGAGGAACATGAAGACACTCGCAAAGATGTTGAGCATCCGCTTCTTGACAAAGGAGACCGAGGACTTCTTCGAGAGGACGATCTTGGACAACATGAAATACAGAGAGGAGAACGGTCTGTACAGACCCGACATGTTGTAGCATCTGCTAGATATCCAGAAGAACGAGAAGCCCGAGATGCCGTTCAGCACCGAGGAAACAGTTCGCAATGCCTTCAGCTTTCGCTTTGGAGGTTACGACAGCGTTGCGAGCCAGGCCTGTTTGATTCTGTACAACTTGCTAGCGCACCCTGAGTGTATGACGAGGTTGCAGGAGGAGATCGATGAGGTGATGGAGAACACGAAGGGACAGGTGACCTATGAAGCTATTGCTGGCATGGAGTACATGGGCCATGGACGCTGTGATCAACGTGGCCATAAGGCTATATATTTCGAGACCTGAGTGGGATACACGCGGATTCCTGTAAGCGATACCAGAAATAAATCTATCTAATATACATATGGCTTATGTAGAGTGAAAAATAGAGAATTATCGAAATTACGGGTTCAGAGAGACTCTAGTCCCTTACGGGCCCTTTCATCTAATCACTAGATACTAGGTTATGAAAGCTTAGGCGCGCCGTGGCTCAGTGGATAGAGCGCGCCTGCGGACTACATGGTCGCGGGTTCGAATTCCGCCGCCGCGCCGGCACATCTGAAAATATTCCATGTGCCATTTTAATCCCACTTTAAAAACCCACCTTAAAAATAAATTGTGGGTCCCGTCGCTTAATAACCCAGGAGTTGAAGAAGCGACGTAAAAGAACAAAGAAAAAAGGTTAGGAAGCCTACTCCATGAGGTCCTTCCAGTAGCTCGCGATTTTACGGATTTCCGTAGACGAAACTAGAAATAAATCTATCTATATTTCGGGTTCGGACAGACTCTAGTCCCTTATGGGCCCTTTGACCTAATCACTAGATAGGAAAGAAGGAGATTATAAATAATACAATGATTCTAAACGATTAACCCGTATAAAAGTAAATAAATTCTATTTGAAATAAGTGATCAAACTGATTATACAATATAATATGGTTGTTACGAGCCGAGGGCTGGCGGATAAGACGTGGCCGAGGTTTGTTTGTGTGAACGGGATTAGTCGTGAACTAGACGGGTACCTGTTTCATCTCCGGATCGTCACTAGATAGGAAAAAACTAGCCGATGTCTCTTTCACCATCGGGTTTCACAGGATTTCGGTAAGGGTAAGGTATTTGGAAGGTCGGCTCTCGTAACTCTTAAAAATTGTCGATAAATCTCGAGCGGTAATCGGTTTATCGAAGTGGAAGAATTGCTAGTTACTAGAGTTTTAATGCACGTGAAAATGAGATTAAAGACTTTCAGATGTCTAGGATCAAAGTACAATATATTCAGTATTCAAAGAAATGGGGTACACTTGTTGTTGTATAGTGTAATCGCGGAATACTAGCTCCCGAGCTTTCGGTTTTGACGTACTGAGAAATGCGGGGATGATTTAATCAACTTGCCTTTTGGAATCGCGGTTTGAAGCGTTTACAGAATTTGATCGAAAGGGAATATGAACTTTATCTCATGATATGGGTATAACTTCACTTTCCCTTTCCCAGAGCCCTTTATATAGTCGAAATTTGATTAGAAAAATGCCAGTGAGGATATAGGAAAATCTGGAAAACATTTCTAAGTTTTCCAGATGCATGTACTTTCCCATAGGGGGAGAGCTGTTTATTTGCGCATGTGAGCCGGACCTCCTACATGAACACGTGATTCCAAGAAGGGAATAAAAGAGTCACGTAGGCAAAGCCTCCATACGTAACAAACTACAGGTTCATACACGAATGGTCGTTTTTTTAGATTTGATTAATTAAGTATTCAGAGAATGCTAGCCATCAATTTTGAAATGAAATACGTGACCGTCGGAATATTGGCATAGCTGATACAAGAAATAAATGCCGAGAAAGAAGAGGGTAATACAGCAGAAAGTTAGCGGATTTTTTTGTTGACTTTTACACACGAGCCTTTAAGTTTTCAGCGGAACGTTGTGCAGTAACGTTTCCGACCGTTGTTTTATTCGTTCGTAAAACACTGTGTAAACCGTGCGTGTACCGTAATAAAGTTCTGCAGGGGATTGCGAGGATGGTAGTCGGCGCCCGGGGAAACAATGGTGGACAACAAGGTGAGAAAGCAGACGACCTGGCTCGTAGTAAAAGTGCATCGCCCTTCGCGATGCAGGTGCGCCGTGTCAGCGTCTACGGGCCGAAAATTTGCGGTGTATTATCTCGGGGGAATCGCGTGTGCTGCTTTGCTGCCAGAGGAGAGACATCGTCGACGAGGTGCGCGTCGCTCGCGTTCTTGACGCGTCTCAAACGAGGAATCCCAAGTGGCGGTGCAACGGTGCACGGTGGTTCGCAACTTGTGTGTCCGGCTAAATGCGAACTTGTCGTTCTGCCAAGTAAAGCCAATTACATATTGTATAATATTGGCAGCGTCGTTCCGCGCTCTTCATATCCCGGGATACAAGACGGAGCGAGCTCTCGGCTGTCGATGCTGAAGCCTTAGTACAATGCGTATCAGAAGTTTAGACGCACCTTATTATCTACAAAATATATATTTTAAATTTTCATTAAGGGCCGAAATAAAAAAGTTTTAAAAAATGCTTTCTAATTACTTACAAAACATCAGGTCGTTTGGTACAATTATAAAAAAGTTATACTGTTTTAAAGTGCATTCAAATACTTTCGTGGCTCACTGTATGTCCTCATTTGTTTTATCTGTAATTTCTTTCGACTGTAGTTTGTTCTATATTTTTTAAATAATTTGTGTGACGCTTCAAACACCAATCGGTAAAATGTAGTTTTGACTGCTGATGATCCATGCATCAAAATCTTGTGTGCTGATGGTGGCATGTGGTACCAACGATATCTTTTCTTTTTATTATACAGGATGTTCGACAACAGGTGGGAGAAAATTTGTGGTGGTTCTCGACGATAATATAAGACGAAAATGGAGAATAAAAAAATTGCAATTTCGGCTTCGTTATTTAGTTATTAACAATTAAAAATCCGCCTAAAATGCGGCAACACGTCTAACAAAAGTGTACGTTGCGTACGTCATATAGGCGCACGACAGTCATGTATCGAGTGACAGATGCATGCATACTATTGCATACCTTGGTTCTCATTTGGGGCCCCAGCGAGATGAAAATGTTTAATAAATCGTTGGACGACATTGAACCTACCTACTCGTTAATGTCCACAAGGGCATTTCTAATATCCGCCCTATGGAATTATCGGGTAGAAGGGGTCAATGCCCTTTCACTTTTAAAGATGTTCTCACACATATCCACAAATCCTTATCCTGCACTATAATTGTTCATAACACTTTATATAATACACTGGAACAAATCACTATAAAATGGTATCCATTGAGTTCATAAATGTTGAATAAAATCCTCACAAATGCAAGTATCCACAAACATGCACATACGTACCGGAAACCGGAATCGTTCACAGCTAATTCACGTTTCATGCACGTCGATTTGACTTTCGCACACGAAAAATAAAATATCAGTGAAATTAATGTGAAGTACACCCACTTAATTAACACCCTAATTCAACGTTTTAAGAAAATGTGTTTGTGCACAAAATCAAGGATAGAAATAACATTCAATTTAGTTTCTGTTTCTTGCGATCGATGCAGACAATTTTTATTTTGCATATAGATCATCAGTCTACTTATTATTCTTGATATTGTATTCTAATTTCTAAGCACAAGAAATTCTATTGATGTTGTTCCTTTTTTGCTGGATAGGAATATTTTAGCAAATTAACGGAATTATATTGCGGAAATGAATACGGAATTCAATGGAACAGCAAAAACACTAGGAAACGAGCAAACTCTATCTCCTGTTCGAGTAAGAAGTTACTTGATTTGCGATCGCACCGCATCATAATTACAGTGGCAGGTTAATTGTGTATTAATTCCACACGGTGTATAATGAAAATGCAATAGAGGGGGCTCGCGCCGAGATCGCCATGGAAATGGCGGCGATTCGCGGCCCGATAAAAAAGAAACCACCCTGACTGGAGGTGTGTCCACATCGCGACCGCAAAATGATCGATATTCAGTAATCTACGTAGGAGAATTTCAGATTTTTGTTACGCTTAAGTATTGCGAACCGATGGAAACTTTCCTCGTTCGGAATCGAACAAAAGCGATTTCATGGAAATTACTGCGAAAGGGAATAAAAGCGAACTTTTAAACCAGCGATTTTCTTCGGTGCCACTCGTGACAGGAAAAAATGATCATTGGTTACTTGTGTTAAACGTTCCCGTTCCATTTGCTTGCAAACACCTTTTCTACTTGAAATATTGCGATAATAAATCCTGTCGCCGATAAGGTGCGCCATTCAAGTTATTGGAAACTGTTAGCTTTGAATTCGTTTGTTGTTAACAATAACCATGCCGAGCATTGAAAGTGTATTCTAACTATTCGAACTAGTGTATTCTGCCTTATAAAAGTGAGAAAATTGAGTTTATACAGATTTTCCACGATTTCTATTATCGAAATCCGAATAATTACCCATTGAAGCACCATTATAAAATTCATGATTAGACAGCTGATGATCGTTCAAAATAAAAATTTTCTACCTGAATTGCAACAAACTGGAGTGAAATAGAAAATTAATTTCTTTTCAATAAGTTTAATAGGTTTAAAATAATATAACACTATTTTTAAATCCTTCCAATGTTTCTACTGTTTCAAATTAAACCTATTCATTTTTGTCATAAAATACGCTATCTATTAGTAATTGTAAAATAAAATACCAGTCATTTGACCGTAGTAGGTTTAGTGTTGAACTGTGGGTTTGCGTTTATGGGATACAAAAATCTGAAAAGCTTGGAACTTGTAACGTTATGAAAACTATTACACAGGTTTTAAATTTACTGGTACCAGTAATGCAAATGCAGAAACTATTTTTTGCGATGTTTGTTTCTTTAAATTTCTTATAAGATGGGTATGGGATATAATTTTGAAAAACATTTTTTATATATGAGTTTGCTGGCGACATTCTTTTCATACACAGCATAAATCTTCATTTTTGTTTGCGTTGCAAGTGGAAAACATAACGTACTAGAGAATCTAATGACTGCTCTCTATTTTCGAGTCGTCGACAAAAATAATTGTAATTATGGATCCTACATGCTGCCGAATAATGCAAATTACGCCCCGTAAACGAAAAAATAGTACTTTTGAGGGCGATAGCGCCCTAGATCGATCTTTTATCTAGCGTTTTTGACTACTGGAAAACCCCATTTTTGTATTATCGAGAAATGAGAACGCGGATCCCGGACCCTTGCAATCCTGGAAACGGGTCTACCGCCATAAGAGAAAAATTTGCGGCTAAGTGTATTTCGCCGGAAGCACGGTTTCCGTGGAATCCCACGGAATTTCCGAATGACGGTCTCGGTTTCGGCGAGGGTGAAAATCGGAGGGCTGTTTTCACATCTTCGGAAGCACCAGGGCAGGGGTTCCGCGTTTTCTGCACGCGTTCCGATTCAATACAGGTCATTAAGGAGATACGATCGACTTCCGGTACGAACGAGAGCGTGGCTAATGCCCGAGCCAATGCGCAGGAGGAACAGGAGGAACAGGAGGAAGAAGAAGAGGAGAGGAGGGTGAGGAACGCGTACCACGCGGATAGATAACGGAATGGCCGCGATAAATCCCCGAATATTCTCGGATGGATTGGCTCCGCTCCCAATGTCCGGCGGATTTATTTTCGTGGAGCGTACATCGAAAGTCTTTTTTCCTCTTGTGACCCTGCCCGGCGCGGCTCGGCACGGCGCCTCCGGTTTGTTTACCGTCGCGGAAAAATCCTGCTTCCACCGATTTGCCGATACCGTTGCGGTGTCTGGCGAGCCTTGACACCATTTCATTTGCTGAAATTAAACACGCTGATACCGCGATTGAAGCCCTCCCCCCTGATCGATGCTATTTGTCGCAGCTTTGCCCTTTGTCGCTATTTGCTCTCGTCTTGTGTTTTATGATTCTGGTGAGTGAGTCGCGAGCAGTATCACCAGATGAGGGGAAGGATCACAAATTCGGGAAAAAACATTGTGACATTGTGACACATACACGATAGAGACGAAACGCGTCACGTGACCGGGTCGCGGGTACTTTACTAAACGAAGAGTAGTATAAGTTCAAACAGAATTATTTCAAAACAAAAGATAATTGTACTTTGATCTCTGTGTTGAGACATCCGAATTTTGATTGCCCGTTGCATATTTTTAAATACTACGATCGACCGCAATGCTACACTCTTGGGTGAAGATTTATTTTCATATAAGAGCCGTTCACAGACCAAATCGATTAACTCGACTTTTTGAAATATTTTAAATTTAAGTGTCAAAGCACTTGGTTCAGTTATAACTTTTTTATTTATAATAAATTTCTCAAATAATACAGATTTACACCATTAAACGACAAAATTTTTTTTGGCCGCCGAATAATAAATAATTTATTTCTGAAGCCATTCTGATTAACTCCGTACTCTAATGTAAATCGTTGCAATAATGAAATCCGCATTCATATACATATGTATATCTTGCGGAAATAGGGTTATTAAAATTAGGGGTTTATTAACGGTAATGAACTTTTTCTGCAATAAAAAATATAATTTGAAGACTGATTTTGATGCTATTACTTTTTCTGACCTTGTCAAATCAATTAACTCCCTTAGTCACCCAACAGTTGTGATATTAATAACGATTACACCAAGGCTATTCTATCTTATTCATTCTACATGTCTTTATGTGAAAGCTACATCTGTATTTATGCATTATATTGTACAATGTTTATTTCAATCTTTATGTAAAAGGGAATTTTTAAAAACAATGTATATTATTTCGTCACATTTCTCCACTTTCTGTTTTATGGAGTTAATCGATTTGGCAAGTGAGCGGCTCATATTACATTTAATATATTTCATATACATCATGTATTTCATATATGTATATGTATAACATATATAAAATTTATATTCTTTATATTCTTTGCAATTTGTATAAAATTAATTTATACAATTTAACGTTTACAGTGTTACATGAAAGGATCGATATAACCAGAAGAAACATTTTTATTAATTCAAATCGTCTTCACAACTTGGTTTGCAATTCTAAAGAAGCAAGCATAACAAGCTACAAAAATAAAGTTCATGACAAAATAGGTGACATTTTATAAAACCGTATTCATATTCTTGGCAACTCGAGAATTGAATCCAATATGTATTATTAGTAGACTGCGGATTTTATGCATTTATGACAACAATGGTTAGCTCGAAAACTATTAATGAGTATTGATACACTATTTTCAACCTGTTATAATTATTAAAGAAGGAAATAAATTTCTATGTTGTTCCTGTTCCTTGCAACACGTGCAGAACATTTTTATTTTGCATGACAATCCGCAATCTAATCAATAGCGTATTGCACACGCAGTTAAAAATTATAGAATATTTCTTCTCCGTTTCGAAAGATAATCTCTACATAAATGAATTTTCGTTTGAATATGAACATTCATTTCAGGCAACACAACATCATTGACAAGAAACAAATTTTTCCAGCAGCATCGAAAGAGCTTGCAAGTGGTCAAGAGAAATGCTATCTACCAAATCGATCGAACGTCGCCTCAGAAACAAAGAGAGAAAAATTACGTTTCATTTTTGTTACTGCTCTTGCCCCGATACGTTTCTTCTTCTCGATTTCCGAGGATTAACTGTAAGAGGAAATTGAGCGCCGCCGACGACTCAAAATACCTTGTTCCCGAAGAAGGAGAGGAAATCGAAGTAGGAAAAGAGAGAGAGAGAGAGAGAGAGAGAGAGAGAGAGAGTGGAATTTGGCAAAAGCTTCACCGAGCGCCAAGTACCAACGATCGTCCACAAATTACTTATTGTTTTGTCTAGAAAAGTCTGATTTGTGGGATTCAAAACTTCCATTAATTCGTCCGCGCAACCCGTTTCGTGTTCGCGCTAGCATGGCATGCCATGAAAGTCAGTCGAATTCGTTAATTTTCGGAAATATACAATACGTGGGAGTTCGTAAACACTTGCGAACAACGATTCGGTCGGATCCGTAACGTTGGATTTCGGACGGATATAGAAGCTCGAGCTCGAAGTCTCTGAACAAAATGGAAAATGCGCCGCGCCGCGGTTTCAGCATCCTCAGAATCCGTCAATATTAATTATGCCATTTGTCAAGTTTTTAAGGAGGGAGACGCTTTAATGTCGAGGCCATCTTTCGCCGGCTTCCACCGCGGTGACTAACCAGTTCCCGTTTATCTTGAAGAAGAAGAAGCTTTGGAATTCTGTTTACATGGTATTTCTGGTCAGCCATAGACCGGGGTTGACGTCCTTCTACAGCCAAGTCGATAAAACTTCCCGTGGTAACTCCAGGTCGGAAGTTCATTTGCTACTTCTGTCTACATTGATTCGTAAACAATCGTTCTGCGGCGACTGTCACGTTTTCGTTATTGGAAATTACGTTGAATTGTCGACTGGATGACAAATTTTGTTGCCTGTTTCGTACGTTTTCGTATAACGTACTCAGCTAGAAGATAAAAACCGATCACATGGATCACACCAGAGGAAGATGTGCTAAAAATATTCCAACTGGTTAGAAACTTAAACTCGCTTAATCTTCAAAGATATACTCTCTTAAATATAAAAAGAACTTCGCACATTTTTGTTACTGCATTCAGCGTTATTTTTTAAATAGAGTATTTACGTTAATTGATAATAGAAGATGTGTTTTTTATCACAAAAGTCTGTTCATCAATTAAAAAAAAAAGCAAGAGAAAATATTAAATGGAATCGTCATAGGATCGTCAAAATGTCCAATTTACAATGTTTATTATAACTATAACATTTATTAAATTGTACTAATTTCTTCATTTCCGAGGCCTATGCACATTTAGTTCATCGATGCTAATCGATGTAATTGTGTCGCACAGTGGTCCGGATCGAGAAATTCAGTGACACTTGGCTTAAAATGAACTTTCGATATGTACATATGTACATATCGAAAGTTCATTTTAAGCCAAGTGTCACTGAATTTCTCGATCCGGACCACTGTGCGACACCAGAATTCATCGACAACCGCGATGCTTATGTACGTCGTATGAGAAAATATTTTTACACAAAATATTTATTATTGACATAATTATACATTTAACGGTCGGCTGTGATTGTTCATGCACATATTGATATTCACAGGCTTCGGCAAGAATAGGAATTGCACATAAGCGTGTCGTGTATTTAATATTTGCACACCACAGTTTAAATTCCATTTATTTGTGACTTCGCGCGACGTGAAATATTCATTCAGGCACTTTTAGCGATATTTTGTTCTTTATTATATGAAATCAATGTGGAGAACACAAGCTTTTTAAACATTACGCAACTTCAATATTTAACCCCATGCACTACGATTTATTTTTTCCATAACAGTGATTCGAATTGTTTTGTCATTCGTAATTTCTTAAGGGGCCCATTCATGATCAAGCATATTGCGCAACATTATAGACCGTAAATGGTAGTGATTGACGAATTGCGCATCTTGTTGTGTAAAATCAGAAATTCATGGATTTTTTTCAGGAACGACAGTGCCCATTGTGCAAAATTATTGACTGTAAATGGTAGTGATTGACGAATTGCGCAACCTGTTGTGTAAAATTAGAATTTCCTGATATTTATTGTCGTTGCATAAATTTTGTCAGATGAGTCTCATTACTGCTGCTGTCGTAGTATGTTAATCGCGCGCTAGATGGCGCGCAGGTAGAGTGAAGTGCAGGGATATTGGCGCCACCAGCGCAAATACCCTAGGCAACTGCCTAGCGGATCGCCCCGTCGAGGTTGGTCACACTGATCTCGGGCGAAAGATTCTCAAGCAGTGCTGCGATATGGGCCAACTTTTCTCGCGCAATGGCGACGATTTCAGCCTCAGTAAGCTTCTAAGCTTCTACTAACGTAAGTACTTGAGCAGCCCGCAGAATTTTAAAAAATTTTAAAAATTATTATGATTTGATTCTGAAAAATGAATGTATAACATGTGTATTTGTGTATATTTTGTAACTCGTAGGACACGTCCTGGAGTCTTTTTGTCCGGAACAGATTGTTTCGATACATTCCCGTCAATATAACTGCCTCAGGGCCCTGCTACCTCATCATCCTAATATAGATACGTTACTGTTACAGTCGCGCATGCATGGAGAAAAGTTGCACCACATCGCAGCACTGGCTCGGACACGCGGGCACTCTTAAAATGGCGTCGTTTACTGTAAACATAGACATATAGAGATAGACTGCGTCGTCTTATGGGCGAGTTGAAGCCCACAATGGCGGCGCGCGGTACAAAGAGTGAGAGAGAGGGCATTAGCCGGGGTCCATAGCGCTCTCTTTCTAATTGACGTGAAACCGGCTAATGCTCTCTCTCTCGCGCGCCGCCATTATGGGCTTCAGCGCTTCGTACAGGCCGCGCAATCTATCTCTATATGTCTATGACTGTAAACAAGCAGTTTTGGCTGGAATTTATTGAAACGTATCGCGAAATTACCAGCACTGTGGAAAGTAAAAAGTGACTCCTACAAAAACCGTAATTTGAAAACTGAGAGCTACAATGTTCTGGTAGAAAAACTTAGAAATATTCTACCGGAAGCAAATAGGAAAGTTGAAAAATAGAAAATAAATGCTTTGCGGATTTTATGCCCCATGCGCATAAAATTATTGTAGTCAGATGGAGAGCTCTCTACTAATTCATCCAGTAATTTTTCATGAGTGAAGGTAGCTCATTTTTTAAACCATTCGTTCATCCAATATCTTTTGCCCTTTTGTTTCAACCTATCATTAGGTACACACAATGCAAGTACAATAGCGGCACATGCTTCCGTACTCATCTTCGTATCACAATGTCACTTGGCTAGGTAATGTGAAGAACTGAACGATTGCTCAAATTATATGTCAATGTGAATACAATTTGGATTTGCGCAACATCATGTTGCACAATAATTGTTGTACAATATGCTTGACCGTGAATGGGCACCTTAAGAAGAAGAAGGAAGATTATGTTTATTTTAGTGAACCTGTTAACGATTGTGCATGGAAACAATGAACTGTTACGGAGTATCGATGCTTGTGGATTGCGAATATACGAGGTGTGTTCAAAAAGTAACGGGAATTTTCATTTTTCGAAAAAGGTTTTATTTATTCGTCTAAACTATAGAGTTGAAGTACGGATGGTGTATGTACGTATGTGTGTATATTAACAGACAACCATATATAAATTCATGAACAATAACTATAACAACATCTCGATACTGTAAAAATATAAATGTTGTCACTCTACAACTTCCATGTAAAATCTGCATTTTTCGATTTTTTTGAAGTTTTTGATTTTTTACTAGCAGGATTTTCAATTTAAAAATCTGAAACCAATTACAAAGCATGTATTTGGGCTCTTAACATGTATCAGATTTTTCTCAGAATTTCTAAACATCATTAACTAGGGAAAATAGACCAAAAACTGATTTTTCGATTTTACTCCATAACTACTCTCCCGATCGAGATACAAGGTTGAAATTTGGCACAGTATGTTTTTTCTTGATGTCCTATCGAATGACCCATCGCCGATAAAATGCGGTTCAAGGGCACTTTTGACCATCTTATCCGGCTATACCCTTTATAAAAATAGAGAATCTGGATGGAACTCGATCTTTGGGATAGCTTTTAGCTCATTCAGCGAGATGCGCTTTTAATCTCATCTATGCTTCCTTTAAGATCCTTTAAGATTCTCTTTATTTTTGTGAAGAAAAAGAAATCACGCGAGGCCATGTTTGGTGAATATGAAGGCTGGGGCATTATGGTGTTGATTTTGCCCAAAAAATCACGAGCAAGGAACGAAGTGTGAGCAGGTGCATTATCGTGGCGCAAAAGCCATGAATTGTTTCACCACAAATAATCGCTGATCGTACCAACGTACATGTAACCTTCTCGAAAGCTGACAATAGACTAAACATTGAATACGATACTAATGTACGTACAGACACTTTTCAGACATGTTTACCAACACAACAAAGAAAAACAAAATAAATATACAATAAACAGTTTTACGTATCTATCGCCTTAGATTGGGCTTATTCAATTTGAAGGTTGCTAGAATAACAAAGACTTCAAAGATTATCGGTTCGGATAATGAAGGTTCTATCGTACCGCGACTTTGATAAATAATTTCATGTAAAATAGACGAAGCGACGGAAACGACAATTATTTTTGCAACGAGCCAACACCGACATGCAACATCGATCGAGCGGCGCGGTGTAACGAATCGATTCACATTGTTGCGAGTAGCACACGGCAGAAGATTGTTCATTTTTTGCCGTTCCATGGCTGCCGTCGCTGGTCAATCCAGCTTCATTAAAAATGGACGTCGATTGATTCGAGTCAGTGCAACGGTTACGCTCCACGATTCCCTCGAACCGGAAATGGCGTCTAGTCTGTTGGACGTCGGATTATAGGTGTCCGACCAGTCGCGGGAACGTTTCGTTTCCTGCAGATCATCCGTCTCCAGCGAAGGGTGTTGGTTTCGGTACGTGCTTCCAAGTCTCTGAACACTTCTATCCCTGACTACTGACTATGGAAGCGATCGTTAGCGAGGTTCCTTGGGATCCCGAGGAATGGTTGAAACCTGGTCTTCCGGGTTCCCGGATCTTGCTGCGGAGTTAATGGGGTCGGGACAAAGGACTTTGCCAGATGACGCCCGTTGAAGCAGTAATTTACAAATATCTGTGACGGGAGATGAGATCTTGATACAATAGGGAGATTGGGAGCCCGGTGTCTAGAGGATTCAGAAGTTAGGATAGTATTTAGACGATTCCATCTAGACTATTATCACGTACAGTGAGAGTCAAAAGTGAGTGATATACCTCGAAAATACGGCATTTATTTAACAATTATTAGATACATGTTACATTAATGGAAACGTTATTTGAAAAACATAAAGTATAGATTGGTGGTAATTAAATGTATTGTAGAAAATATAATTCAATCTAATAAATAATATTTGAGATACAACATAAAATAGTTGAGGAACTGTAAAAATATGAATCAAAAGTGAGTATACACAACTAATTAAGAATCATTTATCATCATTTATTAATAAAAGTACGTACATTTAATACCTTGTTGGTCCACCTTTAGCTTTAATTACGGCAGCTGATCGTCTTGGCATGGATTCAACCAACTTGCTTGTTGCTGAAACAGAAATATCATTCCATACTTTTAGTAGTTCGATTTTAAGGTTTTCCTTGTTCATTCTGAATAATACGGAATAATTCATTATGAATAATACGATTTCTGAATAATTCATTGTGAATAATACGATGTTCAAAATTCGAGTGGTTTGTTTATAAATTTTTCTGCAAATTGCAATCGCAAAACGCATACCTTGAGAATTTAATGATCTACGAATTGTACTCGCACTTATAGATTTTTGTTGTATTTCAGATATTTCTCTCTTGAGCTAATGAAACTATACTCGTAGTGGGATCTTTTTTCACTATTCGTGTAATTAATCGGTTATCTACTTCATTTAACTTTCTCGGACGACCGAAACGAGGAAAGTTTCTTACACTTTTTGTATCTTTATACTTGTCTATGATTTTCTTACGGTTCCATGACAACGATTTACTATATTCCCTATTTCTCGAAATGATTTTCCTTCGTTTCTTAATTTAGCAATAAGTTTCCTCATGTTTTCTGAAGTTTCTGTACATTTTTCACTCATAATTCTATTTATGCACTGTTGAATAGTTCTTGAAGATCAATGATGATCTTCGCACTACTCGTAACTTGCACATGGTGTGCCGACTAAATTTATGACTCGAAGGACCACCTTCTAAGGTGAAGGACTAAAGGCAAAGTTTTGAAACAATACTTTATTCAATCTACCAAAGTATGTGAGAAACTCGACTGTCGATGCAGGATGTCTATGTTTCGATGTCGGCTACAGGTCGACAGTCGGAAAGAATCTGATCTGGGATACGCAGGACCAGGATGAGGGAAAGACGGTCCTTCCCTCTCTTTTACAATTTCAACGCATAGGGGTATCGATGAAAAAGGGGAAAGTCGTGAGAAAATGTCTTCGGGAAACTGACCCACGAGATTTTTAGAGGACCTTTGGGAACCTGCGTAGCTACGAATACTTCGCACCCTTAGAGTGCATTTAGATTTTCTAAACACCTTTGAGTCTTTCGGCTTCTTCTGGAGACTTCTTGAAAACTTTTGGGCATCGCTCAACTCTCTTGGGAGACTTTCGAGAAACTTTTATTTCCCTCAGGATTTCCTGTATAGTGCGTTCTGAAGTACCTTCTCTTGACTTTCTTGAGGAGTTTTGGCAACCCCAGTCTCTCCTGGATTATCCTCGAGAACCTCCGACTTTGCCAAAAATGATATATGTATCTGTTCTTTACATTTCAAATGTCAGATCCACCTGGGGAGTATAATTACTTTATTAATCTAGTTTCAGAAAAAGTTCTGCCATGTTTCTCACTATCTCCGTTCTACTATTTAATTTGTCAATTATTTGTTCAAACAAGCATGATCGTCCATCAGGAGATGGCAGTGAGAAACTTGTAGGGATCATGTGATATAATAAATATCATATTTATATTTTAAACTTTGTTTTAATATCACTGTATCCCCTTTCGTATTTCAGCATAAAAGTGCTTGTGTGTTCAAAAATGGATAACTATAAAACTAAACAATATAATTTAATGCAATAAAAAGCATTTTATAGCAGGCTTGTTAATAATTCTTTTCATGTCCCGTAGCACTTGAAATAAGCTTTGAAAGCATTTTTAACTCTAAGTTACGTTCTTGCCCCATTTTCGGGGCAAGTGCATAGTAGTTGACATTTTTTACAATATTCTATCAAAATGAAACTTTTCAAGAAAAATTAGAATCCTACTGTAGCGGCCATCGGCACCTACAATAAAACATCTGGCGTGCAAATGGTCGGGACGGTTTACAAGGCAAGCAGCAATAAAGCTATTTTTGAGAAAGCCGTTTTTAACGCGTACAATTTAGATATTGTAGACAATGCACGTCCCGTTCCGTAGAATATTTCGTTGCCGGCCTCAATAGCAAATGCTGGTATCGTAAACCCCCGAGTTTCCGAAGGGTCGCCCCGACCGAGGTCCGAGGGGCCCATACAAGTCCACGATAAGTACCTCGCGGACCTGGAGGAAAATCCCGCTGTCATAAAAACCCTCACGGTTACTTTCAGCATTCCCAAAAAGCGCGCCTTGAGCGCAAGGAATGGTGAGAGTGCCCTAAACGAGAAAACTCACTGATTGGCAGCAATTGTCATCAACTGCCCAATTAGTGCAGTTTAGAGTTTAGGATACGCCTTGCAAAGTCAATATAAAAAGGCGTAGCAGGGACAGCGAGATAAGAAGCTCGTAAGAGGTAGACCGGTCGAGTAAAAATAAAGTATATTCCCGCGAACTTGTGCTGTTTGAATAATCGGACCTAGACAACCCAGCTTCTTCCCTACGTAATATTAATTCATCACTAATAACTGTGGCAAGCGTTTGATACCGACAGCGTTAAGTTTTTACATACCAGACTGAAAATACACAAGTTTAAAGTCAACCTTTGCAAAAACTCGTACGCACTCACACCACTTCATCCTATATGTATTTTTTCATTTTATGGATATGAAATTGATATAATACCTCATTCAATACTTAAATATTTAGTAATTAATTAGATGCCATCATATTTAATAATATAAACGATATTTTGAATAATGGTACAGCAATTTTTCGAGTTAAGGGTTAAAAAAGTTATGGTCTTTTTAAAAATTGTCCAATTATTGCGAGTGACTGTATGTTCGAAATCTTTCTTCACCGACTGTAGGTGTTGAGAAATAGATGAACAGAGAAGACGAATAAGAAGTATTCATTGGTTGTCCTGAAGGTTAGTTCATCAGAGAACGCATCCGAGGCATTGCGTCGTAAAATCTTGAAAGATTGCGCAATCAGCGTAACACTATGGGGCCGTTAATGAATGTTAGTCGCGCGGCAATAATATAACTCAACAGGAATGAAATTTCTGTTGGCCGCACGAAATAAAATGCTCCCACTTCGTCCGTGTCGACACCCTTCGGTTTTTCCGCGCTCGTCCCCCATTTTCCCAGTGCGGTAATTGCGTCGGTGGCCGGTATTTATCGCCAGCACGCTTCTCTGACGTTTATACGCGCCGTAGGTCCAAACACGGATCTGTCCAGGGCGGGGGGGGGGGGGGTCGATTATTGCTCCGGAGTAAGTCTGTGGAAGAGAAAGGAGGCGAGGGCGGAAGAAAAAGAAAACTCCGTGTGCAGAGATGAGAGAGTCGAGTAGCGACTTCTGTGAAATATAAATAACCACCGTGTTCCCGATGGGAACAGCTCCCCGGATGACTTCCATATTTCATAAAACTACCGAGTCCCAGCCTCGCCTCTCACCTTCTGATTCGCTGATGTCGAGTAACTATTGGTCAAATTAGGGGATCACCTGAAAAGGTCAGCCTGCTTAGTTATTATTGGATATTTATGCAAAATAACAATGTTTTGCATTGATTGTGAGCAGCAGGTGTAATATAAAAATTGATTTCATCCCTCAATTACTTTGTTACACTAAAAACAACATCACAGTATTCTGAAATTTTTCTAATCTTTTACTGTTTTATCTTTCACCCACCCAATTTCTTCATAAAGATCCGCAGTCTAGTTATTACATTTAAACTGCATGCTCCGTATAGGACTGGAAACACACACTCACCAAATTAATAAAACCGTACATCAAAAATTTACGAATGAAAAATTTTTCAGCTCTCTTAGGAATGCTATTTATGATATGTTTCACGCATAATTCCGAAAACATTTCATTTAACTTGAACGTTGCAATCTTTTCGTATCTACCCTCATGGAAAGCAATTAAACTTCACAAACATTTACGCAGCCAAAGTATTTACTTTACATTTCGCACTGGAAAAAAATGTACGGTGTGTAATGATGCTGTAGTACTTACAGTTTACACCAATGCTGAGAACGGTTGGGGCTCCTCAAACGCGTGCCTCGCCCGCCAACTACTCTTTCATGCAGCGCGCACTTTCGTCGTGTTCGTTGATCAAGAAATTATGTGTAGAAACTATTATAGCGTGATTCTACACCTTAGAATTGGCAAAGGTCCCTTAAAAATGTTTTGTGCAAAATTGACCTTGACCATCGGAGGAACCATCTTTTCAAAGGAACCAAATAACACAAAAACTTCCTTGATTCAGAATTGGGGTTCAGATCTGATGAATCAAGAAGGTTTATGTGTTATTTGAGATTTAATGTCAATTTTCAAGAGAACGGCTCATTTTTGGCCTCTTCGAAGTTAGCCCTCCACTTGTTGAATTAAAAAATTTGCATAATAGATAGTAACTCAGTAGATCATGTCATACAAGTCTTGCGTCTCATTTCTTACATCAAATGTAATAGGATATTTATTTATTTTGGCTATAAAAACTGGATAATAAATTATTTGATCAGAACACAATATTTTCCCTTTTACAAAAGATCTTGGTTGAAGTGGTATAATTAAAATCGATTACAAGATATGTAAAGACTAAAAAGTAGAAACGAAAAATATAGAAAAAAAACCTTTTAAGAAACACGCTTATATTAAAATTCACTAAAAAAGAGAAAATAATTTTTATAGACATTCGTGTCAGAATTGGGTATCAACATTGGGAGTACTCATCACCAAACTGTGCCTTTAAACGCGTTAAAATCTCCGAGCGTTTAACCCCTTCATTGGTTAAAAACTTTATGATAATACGCTGTGCAACAGACGAAGGAACCTCTTGTTCACTCATGGCTGTACTGAGGAAAAACCAAAGCGGAGTAGTCCTCCCTAATACACTGACCATCAACCCCTCGCTCCACCATCCAGCTCGGAACTGTTTGCTGAGTACACTATCAAAATTACCGTTTATATATGAATCACCGTTGTATATCGAAAATATAATATTAATAAAATCAGTTTGATAATGATAAATCTTTACCATAATTTTTTCAGAGAACGATTCAGTTTTGACCCATGGGTTCTTTTGCATTTTCTATCCTTTCTACCGTTACCGTTTCTTCGAGATTTTTGTATAAATGCATTAATAACGTTGGACAAAACTGCACAGAATTTTCTTGTTAACTAATCAATTCTGAGGTTCGGAATGTCTAACCAGGGTACTAGTTCAGGATATTACGTCATGAGCGATGTTAAACGTGAAGTCAGAAAATTTGGCTTTTTCTAGATGATCGAGCTTCATGCGACAAAATGAATGCAAGGCAGAAGCTTAGAGAAGCGGAGACGCAGGGAATATATTCATGGAATATTTTTCCAACAACTTCATGTTCCATGTAAGCTATGAATCTAAATGGCTGAGCTAGTCTCATGTAAATCTAAGATCAATAGCATTTTCGCACGATTCGATCGATTAAACACGCGAAGTATTTCAGTCAGTAAAAATGTTCGCTATCCACTACGATGAACATGGCAACACAAACGAATTTTGAGGGAATTATTACTGTTGCAAGATATCAATGTGAACTTTATTTCTCACATTTGACTTGGAATGAAAGTTGATGATGAACACTGTCCAACACCAAAAATGTTTCCATATAACTGTTGTTTCAACTTTAAACAAATATTGTGATGTTATTATAAAAGATATTGAATTGTTCTTTGCAGCAAAATATTCTGTAGACTTTCCTGAATACAGTAATATCCAATACTAATACATTATGATTGTTTAAACATGTTTAAACAATCATTAAAGACGGAGAGACACCACTTTTACACCGATTTTTGAGGATATTTTTCAATTTATATAAAAAAATAAGCGTTTTTGGCAGATAAGGGCGCCACAATATTAAGGGAAGAAAACCATTCCTAAGTGATTCGCTGTGTCTTACAGTGAATGCAGACAATTTTTTATTTGCAAAAAAATCTGCATATTCATTATTTAACACTAAAACTACCGGATGAGTCGAAATGACTAGTTCCCCTACTCGGACAACAATAATGTAGAATAACAATATTATTACAGACCTGGGCGCAATTTATTTCGAATATTAATTAGTAAATAAATTCTAGAAATAATGTTCTTTAGTATTTGACAAATAATGTATTTAGATTGATGATATATGTCTCATTTGGTTAATTGAAGGAATTTGAAGGTATGCAAATAATTGGAAAAATAATAAATGGTAGAACTGATTATTTGAAAGAATAATATTTAATTGTGTTTATCGAGAAATTGTCTCTGAAATAACATTCAAAATAAATATCAATGAAATCAAAATATTATCTATATATTTATAAATAATATCGATAAAAAAAAGAATAATCTATAAAAATAAAAATAAAAATAATTTATTAGTTTAAATAATTTAATTAGTTTGAATTGCTAACTTTCTAGTTTATGTATTTATTGTTTTACGTAAACGAAAAAAACCATAACACTGAATCGGTACTACGCAGCTCTTTCTTCTCTTTCTAGAAGAGTAGTTAGCGTAGTGTTTTCTGTCAGAAACGGTGAATATAAACATTTGACGCTGCACTTTGGACAACCAGTTATATCTAAAATAACTTTAAAAAGTAATTTAAAAGAAATGTTATTTAAAAATTTTGTTAAATTCCTAGGTATTATGCATTATTGAATTCTTCTAATGTGTTTATGCAGTTTTGTTTCTGGCCATTTTTGTCATAAATGTGTAAAATCCACATCTAGTGATCAATTTCTCGCAACAAAAGTATCGTGGGATAGTTCGATATCCCGAAATTTTTTCTGCCACCGGCGACCACGTCTCTCAGTCTTAAGATTAAATTTTAACTGTGCATTACAACACCGCTAATTGCCGTGCAAACTATCATCCGTGCGCAAAGCGCCGTCTTAAACAGTAGGACATCTCTTGACGCGACGGCTTAATCCCCAGCGCTCTCCCTCGCACTGACAGGCACCGCTCGCCTAGTACCGCGCTACCTCCCCCTTCACCACACCCCGCAGTCTATACTTGACGTCTTCGTACCCTGCCAGGTACCTAGGTGGTTTTTCACTTGATATACTTTCTCGCTGCATAAATTGAAACCTGCAAGGGTTCATCCAACCGCGAGATGGATATCCTTTCTCGCTAAAGACAGTGTTTCACCACCCGCATAAAGAGGTCTGCCAAAAATGCAGAAATCGGAAATCTGCTTCCATACAAGCTTTGCTTTGGAAATCGCCCCAGTAGCGGTTTACTGGAAACAGGTGCGTGTCTCTACCACAGTGAAAGGTATGATCACTAGTTCCCTTGCCCCGTCGTGATGACCAACACCCTACCACCGGCGAAGAAGAAAAGGATCAGACGAGGATGAAGCAGATACCAATGAGAAGAAGGAAGTTCCCCCAGCCAACGAGAAGAAGGAAGTTCCCCCAGCCAACGAGAGGAAGGAAGTTGTCCCAGGAAGCCGCCCAACCACCCCTTGGAAGCTCGTCATCCCCGTCTCCCTCCCTTTACAAAATCTCGCCGATCTAGTAAGCATCGCGCCTCCCGATAGCCGTCTCTTTTAAATTCTGTTCGGACGAACTTTTCCCAGTAGGGCCCCGCCGCGTGTAAAATGTATATGTATATTGTATATAATATATATGTAATCAAATGTTTTCGTTTTCTTATTCCTTTTCTTTATCGTTTTCTTTTTCGTTTTCTTTTCCGTTTTCTTTTTCGCTTTCTTTTTCTAAATACAAAAATTGACTTTACTTATGTAGAAACTTTGATTTTAAATAAGTAACTGTTTAGTGACTTAGTCTGTACGTTGTCCCACGTCTTTTTGGAACTCTTCCACAACGAAAGTCTCGAATCCCCGCTTGGAAACAGGTTGCCGCTCGTCATGTTTCCCTTCCTAGTTATGGACAATCCTTACGGATCGTCGCAAAAACGTAACACCACAAAAGAATAGTGTCTTGTTCCGATCTAGGTCACAACACAGAACCGAGAATTGACTTAGAATGGGGCATTACTGTACATACGGTGGGGCAACGAAGACTCGAGACATCAGCAAACGCGACGAAGGTGTGTGCTGCATGAAGGAGAAGTTGGTGGGGGAAGCAAGAGTATAAAGTTTAAGGGACCCCAACTGTGTCCAACACTGTCGTAAGGTTACTCGCGAACTTGATTAGTTCATGTTGCCAGCGAGTGCGTCCCACTAATTACAGTGTGTAATTTCCAGCGATTCGAACCGGTTCCCGAAGTCGTAAAATTAGAATTCGCCAATTAGATATTAGCAAAGTAATATCCAGAACGCCGGGAATTTTGCTTTGATATCCGGCTTTATTTTCCACCTACATGTACAATGTACAATGTACACGTAGACGCGGGACCGACTCGTGGTAAAATTGACATACAACTTGCCTGGAAGTTTGCCACAGCTAGTTCCATGGCCGGAAATAAAATTTCGTGAAAAATAATGTTTCGCGATGTCGCGACGAAGTTTTCAAATTAGATTCGTACGGTGAATTACGGGGAGAAGAGCTTGCAAATGCGATTAGCGAGTTCTCGATACACTTTTTGCGTGCGTCCCGATAACGGATAGGTAATCGATAGATTTTTCTTCAGCACATTATTTATTTAACCTCGTAAGATTACTTAATAGCTTAAATAAATTCGCCTGCCTCACTCGTACTAGACAGTGTAGACCCTGTTACAACCAGAAAGAACAATATTTATTAATGAAAATGAAGATTCGAAAGACTTTTTTATCCAGACATTAAGTACACTGGAGGATCAATTCGAAAGACGAAGTTAAATGTTTAAATGCATATTTTGTTATGGAACGATTCTATAGAATTGTCTTATCTGTTAACCCGATTTCTGCCAGAGGATGCTCGAAAATGACTGGTTTTAGATTTTGTAACTATGTGCCCCCACTTTGAAAAATTTTAAAAATTGTACGTTAACAGCCATTACGAGATACCAGAAAAATTCGGATTCGAAGCTAAAAATTCTGAAAAAATTCATATTGTAGATGTGCATTCTTCTGATTTTCTTTGTCATCCCATCAGACATATGGGATTGAAAATTGGCACAAAAGATTTTCTTTGGATAAATTATCGAATGGCCCATTGCAATTTCAGTTTGGTTTAGGGGCACTTTTGACCCCCCTATCCGGCTATACCCTTTCTCCCGCGCTTTTTCGCCAGATAATCCATGATGTAACCAGAAAGCAATTATCAAAATGCAAATCCCCCGATAATCTTCGAAATAGTCCGGCTAGTCCCACGGAATTAGAGCCGTTCCGGCTATGTTCCCAGGGAATTAAAGCCGTTCCGAATAACAAGTTAACCACACTTAAATTCGTTTTCATAGGAATTCGCGACGTAATCTCGTTCTGGGGTCTCGCTCATTTGAATTTGAAATTCCGAAAAGTTATGTAACGCCAATTCGCGGGCTGGCTGGCTGGCTCTGCAGAATCGATCCCGGCTGGATCGCGTATTCTAACGATGACACACGCGCGCCGTCTCCTTGTTTATCGGCCTCTGGTCTGATTTATTTCCGGCCGGTAAACGCCTATTTTCCTTGTGAATGGCGGCTGATTCGCAAGACGATCAAACGACGAATCAATCAGAAATCCCAGCCGCCCCTTTCACGGTCTCGGCGCTTTAATAATCCTGATTAGAGGGGCACCGACGCGCGACGGTATATCCTCCACGTGATAATACCGCCCTCGTCCGCCTCGGAATTTTCCCGAATTGGAACGACAAATCGGAGAATCTCGATATCGCATGTTGAGACATATTGCGTGTCCCATTTCATTAAATCCGCGCCGCTCGACGAATCACGCGACCCTTCCACCCAACAAACTTTCTATGACGAACGCCCCTTTATCGCGTCTGATAACACTGTCCAACACCAAAAATGTTTCCATATAACTGTTGGGTGGATCTTATAGAGTTTTTTTGTGCTGATTCCGAATCTGTCCTTAATTTTTCAACTTTAAACAAATATTGTGATGTTATTATAAATGATATTGAATTGTTATTTGCAGCAAAAGATTCTGTAGACTTTCCCGAATATAGTGATATCCAATACTAATACATTATGTGTTAAAGCTTGAGTGCAGTAGACTGGTGGATATGGAAGAATGAATGTAACAGTGTACTCCATATTAACGACTTTATATAAATGATTACGATAGTATAACGCGACTGATTCTCGCAAGGACAACATTCGAACTGAACGCATGTCAACCGTAAACATAGGAGGTTAGACAAAGCGCGTCTGCTCCCGTCTATTCGGGTTCGCTCGTGTTTGCTCGTGTTCGCTCGTGTTCGCTCGCGTTCGCATGTTTTGTTATACGCTCGTTCCAACATTATGATTGTTTAAACATGTTCAAACAATCATTAAAGACGGAGTGACGCCACTTTTGCACCGATTTTTGAGGATATTTTTCTGGTGGCAACTCATGTCGGACGATGATATTTTGCATCCTGGTTCGGTAAAAGTAAAAAAGTCTATCTTACCAACTTCAAAGGGAGGTTTCTCAAGATAAAAGTCTGCTCTATCGCGTGGTATAGTTCGATTTTCCGCTGGACCCTTACTTTTTGATATATTGAAAAATATCATCAAAATTTTGTGCATAAGTGGTGTCTCTCCGTCTTTAATGATTGTTTAAACATGTTCAACATTCATAATGTATTAATATTGGATATCACTGTATTCAGGAAAGTCTACAGGATCTTTTCCTGCAAAGAACAATTCAATATCATTTATAATAACATCACAATATTTGTTTAAAGTTGAAATTTGCAACTAAAAAATCGGAAAAAATTCTGGAATATGTGGTTCGATGTGCTAAATGTGTCGGAGTTTGTTAAGAATTTTCAAATGCGATTAAATGTGGAAAATGGGGCACAAACTGGATTATCCTTTGCTCCCCATAACTACCCTTATGGTCAGAGCCGGAACTAGCCGCTTCGGCGCCTGTGGCAACAACCTAAAAAATTTGGCGTAGCGCCCCCACGAGACCTATGTGCGTTGCGCCCCTACGACCGTTGCGCCCGTGGCAGGTGCCACCTTCGCCACGCCCTAGTTCCGGCACTGCTTATGGTCGAGGTATAGAGCTGAAATTTGGTAGAAAGTGTTCTTCTTGGTTAACACTAGAATTACCACACCAGTCAAAATGACTGTTTTTACAATTTCATTGTAAAATAAAATCCTGCTTCATATTATTTCATGAGTTTGTTCATAGGTCTTTGTGGCGTCTAGGAGAACTAGGACCGCCACGGGAAGCGAGACGCGCGGTCGGAGAAAAATTAAGGGCAGATTCGGAATCAGCGAGAAAAACTCTATAAGAATCGCATAGTGAGAATCGAAATGTCTTTTGGCTGTTCGACAGTGTAATTGAAAAATCAATAAAGTCGCAGATTTGACTAGCATACTTACGGTTGTAAAATTGTTGTTTGAGAAAGTTGCTTAGTCTCGAAAATAAATTAGCAGCAGTCAATCCAAACGGTATACCAAAAGTGGGCCACACAGTTAATGTCAACCTGTTCGCAATCCATATTTCGCGTTCGATGGTAATTGCACACCTGTCGAGCGATGCCGCAAACATGATTGTCTAAACCACCTACCAAAGGACACCGCTAAATATGACAATAACATGCGTGTGTCGACATGCATCACATCCACGAAATGCAAAACAACAAATTAATATACGTATAATGATAATAATAACGAACTAGCACATTGAACGAGATAAATTTCATTATTTTTGATCGATGCTGCTGTTAAATCGAAATTTTCCACAAATAATTTATCTCTGTTCCACTTACACCGCCGCATAGTAGGCCAGGAGCCCGCTTTTTGCGGCCAAAAGCCAATTTTTCAAGTTTAATGTATTGAACAAATTTTTTTCCTATAAACTGACAACCCTTTACTCACTACAACTCCCAACTACCCTGACTACCCCTACAACTCCCAAATCCAAAGTATTATTCATTTCAGATGATTTTGAGATGAAATACAGCGTTCTAAAGAAAAATCATAAAATTCAAAGTAAAATTGAACGTATTCCATGTTAATTTGGAATATCAGAAAACGGATTTTAATGGTGGGAGGAGGTGCACTTCAAGTATATGTATAATCCAGTTTTTAGCATTTTTTAATCCATATACAAGTAGTGCAAACTTTTAACAATTTAAACTTTTTGAGAGGTTTTAAAAAAATGCTTACATACCATATGCTTGACAGGAGGATTGTATTATATGAAAATTTAGTAATTAAAGAAAGGGAATATACAGGGTGTTTCGTTTATCTTTGAACGGAAATATCTCGTGACGCACTGAAGTTACAAAAAAAATTCATTTACAAAAATTATTCGGTATGAAGGGAACAATCATATGTTGTCATTTTTTGGGACTATGATGATGGGGAGGGGGATTTCAAAAACAAAATAAGTTTTTTTTCGTAAATGCATTAATAACGGAGTTGTGGCCTGAAACAATTTGCGTGAAACATCCTGTAATTTCTAAGGTTTTGTAACAGTAAATAACATAATGTAATATATTATTGAATTCATCTCGGAAAATGCTATCGTGGTATGACAAAAAAAATATATGATTCCATTTAAAAAATTTATTTTGTTTTTGAAATCCCTCTCCCCACCATCATAGTCTCGAAAAAAATGACACCATATGATTGTTCCCTTCATACCGAATAATTTTTGTAAATAAATTTTTTTTGTAACTTCAGTGCGTCACGAGATATTTCCGTTCAAAGATAAACGAAATACCCTGCATAGGTTTTAGCTGCTAATGTACCTGCACGTTTCATTTTTATACTGATTTTAAGAGCGAGACACACGAGATACACGACAATGTACTGTACACACATATTCTCCACTTTTAGACAACATAAAACTAGAATCAGAATATTCAGTATGATATTGTTTCTTGTGATATTTTAGCTACATTAGGTATACTAAATGCATTTTAATTCAACACGAACGTATTTTTAATTTTGGCCACAAAAAGCGTGTTTTCGAACCATTCAGGCCATTGCTAACACAATTTTTCAAAGATTTTTAATGATCTGACTAAAAATGTTTCCAACAAATGATCAGTATTCACTTTTCTACAAATGTCAATATAAAAAATTTAAAGAAAAATTTTTTTTATAAAAAATGAAGGTCACCTCAATTTTTTAATTGTTAACATATATTACAACGACCTATAATAACATAACATTAAACCTTGAAATAACGTTACAATAGTTTTGGCCACAAAAAGCGAGCTCCTGGCTCGCTGTGCGTCGGTCAAGAATAGTAAAAAAATTGTTTAAGGTGTTCCTACACTAGCTGCAGCGGTAGCAACGATATTGTAACAACTAAACAGCGGATCTTAATATGCAAAATAAAAATGTTCGGTAATTATATAGAAAAGATCTGCGTACTCCGATTTTGATGAAATTTTAATATGTTATGCAGCAACACATTCTGAACAACTTTTTCCTTTTATAGGTTTTAGTTTTCGAGATATTTGCAGAAAACTATCGCTAATACTGTATTGAATTTTTCGTATTCCTGCACGCTCCGCGGCAACGTAAGCCAGTCACGGTGCAGCATTTGTTTACATTTTGACGTTGTGGAGATGAGACAGGTGGGCGGAAAGGGCCGGCCTGACACCACACATACCCACCCAGTGCTTAACACGTACTCAGTGTTTCTAAAAAGAAGGTTCTCACATTATACAATATAAAATCAACTGAGACCAATACAGCATACATGTATTATATTATCGTTATGTTTGATTGTAAAACAAATTGGTATTGGTTTTAGTTGATTTTATATTGTTTAATGTGAGAACCTTCGTCTCAGAAACACTGGGTGGATACCATACACAAAACAGTGTATGGTATCGTGTGTTGGATAATACATGTTTGCTGTATTGGTCTCAGTTGATTTTATATTGTATAATGTGAGAACCTTCTTTTTAGAAACACTGGGTGCGTGTTAAGCACTGGGTGGGTGTGTGTGGTATTGTCGCTTCTCATCTCCACAACGTGTTTACAAACAAAAAATAAACAGATGCGGCCCCGGAACAGATTTACGTTGCCGCGGAGCATGCAGAAATACGAAAAATTCAATACAGTATTAGTGATAGTCTTTTGCAAATATCTCGAAAACTAAAAGCGACCCCCCTATATTGGAAAAGGAAAAAGTTGTTCAAAATGTCGAAATCTATAACATATTAAAATTTCATCAAAATCGAAGTACGCAGACCTTTTCTATATAATTACCAATGCATAAAATTCGCTACCTAGTAATAACAATTATTACAATTAATTTAATACCTAGTCGACCATTACCCGGTATTTCAAGATTCAAAATTCAATTTACTTCTCTCTCTCGGTGAAGTTTAAGGGATGGCAAAGGGGACTAAGGGATGAAAACTTAATTAACTAAATAATCTATAATACTCTTTCGCAGGAAATTATAGTGAGTTTACTAACTTGGTTGAGTAAACCTTTATCCGGAATATTGTTTATCTTTAATCTCCTAGCGTCCACACTCGTCCCTCTGATTTACCTTCTTCGGAAGCGGCTTCCAAATGAAATTACACGGAGTATGGTACTCTCGGAGAATATTTGATCGTGTAATCGATACTTTTATCATGCACAGGATCCTCTATTTTCTGTTTTTTTTTGTTTTCTGAAATTCTTGTTCACGGGATCGCGACATTTTTGATGAGCTGCCATCGATGTGTTACTGTCAGGATTTATGGAAACCGTTATGAACCACCGACTGGACTCGGTGCAGTCTTGTATTTCACAGCCGATCGATACGATCATATCGAATACCTTTGTCAAGCGTGAGTGCTTCATTATATCTCGCACGATCGCCGACACAGCAGGGTTTCATCTTTGTTTTGTGACACGAATTCGGGAAATTCTCATCCGTGGAGGTTTCTTTGTCGATGAAAACAATCACCTCTTAGAATAGTGTCTATCTAATAAACACGTTCGAAAATATTGATACTAGATGCTAGAATCTAATAAAATTTAATAAAACTCTCCTGTATGATATTTGATTTAGGCTAATTGTACCGGTTACGGCAGTGTAATGCTTTGATCGTACTTTATTTTAATATTATTCCTATTTTATCATGCAATAATAATATGTGTAAGCATTTTGTGTAAGAATAATGTGTTCTGAATACAATTAACAATTGGTGGCCCCCAAAACCTAATACAGCATAAGAAAATATTAAAAAATACAATCGATAACATTTTGTACTTATTACTGAGGATGAAAAAAGCCATGTACCAATTACTACGTACCCATTACTGCGGATTAGAATTCGAAATATACGAGC
Source organism: Lasioglossum marginatum (assembly GCA_028455795.1). NCBI lineage: Eukaryota > Metazoa > Arthropoda > Insecta > Hymenoptera > Halictidae > Lasioglossum > Lasioglossum marginatum. The sequence continues at coordinate 10,337,750 of CM052265.1, read as the reverse complement.
GTACGGAAACAAACTACGTATCTAGGCATTAATTTAAATAAATCTCGAGTACAGTAACAAATAATTTTTTTATTTATTACATTTTAAATGAATAAACCTTTCTTAAATGAATAAATCACATAAATAACTAAATACATTTTTTTAACAAATATTTGAGTAATATTTCTTATCTCTATTAGTTTGGAGCTGTTTTAAATTAAGAACATTGTGAAGTTTACAACACTTCACAATTGCGTTTATAATGTAAACTTTCTCAATTCTACTTTCTTTTTATTCCTTAAAATCTCCATTCATTATTTGTTTCTTAATTGTTTCTTAAGCTTTCAGTTCCATAAGTAGATCATTTCGTGCATTGCACTTTACTTTTTTTTTTATATTTGTTACTGTGTTTTTTTCATTACTTTCCAATTTAATTTTTTCCAATTTCTTCTGGAATCGAATCCTACCTACTAAACCTAACCTAAAACGTTAGGCTGTAGTGAATCTCGTATCTCATCGTAATTGCAATTCACACCGCAGTATGAATGTATACCGCAGTATAGGACATTCCTAGTGTTGTTTGTGCCGCAGTAATGAGCTCCTTCTCCACATTAATACACGTAATTCTGAGGGCTTACTTTTTTATTAAAATGGCAAAAGAAGTTTCTTTCTATAATTGTATTGTATCGAAGTAGCTATCTAAATAAAGAATGTACAATACATGTGAACAACAGTCCTTTGGTGATCAAAATAGGAGAAAAATGATCTTATATTTTCACTTTTTATGAAGAATGTTTTTTCAAAATTCTGAGATTATAAAAATATGAGAATGATTCACAATTTTGTTTGCCACGCCAACGACAATGCATTTTCACTGAATTGTACAAATTTATTCAGGGAAAAATATTTATTTTTACATATAATCTCATTGGGAAGAAATGAAGCAGTAATAGGTACATTTTAATAATATCGATTAAACGTAACTTAACGGAAACGGAGTAGGTGAAACAGTAAAAACATTAGAACAATTTAAAAATACTGCTACATTATTTTCAACTTAATACACATATTATTAAGAAATAAAATTTCCATTTTACTCCAGTTGTTGCAATTCAGGAATAAAATTTTCATTTTGCATAATGATCCGCTGTCTACTAATAAACACGTTCGTAAATGTTAATGCTAGTCTCTGAAATTTAGTAAATTATCCGTAATGGTTTTCCGATTCACGATATTGAAATGCAAACAATAATTGCCTATTCACTATATGTATATCCATTAGAAACTTGCATTTCTATAAACTTTTTTCTCGTGTTTTAATAACACGTAAGAAAAAATGTTTTCAGTGGAACATAACATTCCAAGGCAGAAATGAAAATCATCTTCGCTGTTAGTAGAAAGTTTAATAAGTAGACTGCGGATTTTATGCATTTATGGCAAAAATGTGCAATTTAAAGCAGTGGACAGATTAAAAAGATTTAAAAATATCAATGTACCCGTTTCAGCTGATTAATATCATTAGAGAAAAATTACATTTGTATTTGGGTCCTATGTTGTATAATTTATGAAGACAATTTTTATTTTGCATAAAGATCCGCAGTCTATTAATAAGTTAGCATACCAAAGTGACGTTCTCCGATTTTTATGAAGCTGTGGTAGTTCGTGCACAAACCATGGTTCTTCAAACATATGTATCTAATACATATGTTTTATCGTCCATATCGAGTTGAAAAACATATTCTGTCAAGGGTGGAAGACATTTTCGAGAATATTTTGAAAGTTATTGAAACTCGACAAATTGGAGTCGGTGAACGGGAAAATCGCAAATGGAAAAAATGTGTATTCTAATAAAGCGTCTAGCTCTATGCAAGCAAAATCCATGAAACTCGTTCTGGAAACAAGCAAATTCCTATCCTACCTAATGGGAAATGTAGAAAAATTTTATTGTGAATTGTTTTGCTTATTTTTTATGCGTCAGACAGAAAAGTACAGCTAGAGAGAAAACATGCTGAAAAAGGATACTCCTGGCAGAAAATATATATTCCAGAAAAATCGTAAACGTGCTTGTTAGAAGAATTATTTAGGCATGTATACACAGTAAACAAATACAATAGAAAAATGAACGATATTGAAAAAGAATATTAGTAAAGGATTTGAATGCAATTGATCCTTAAGTAAATATAAAATGGTAAGGTGTCTACCTTTATGCAAAAATTCATTTAAGATTTTTAATACTACGACTCTTTGATACTTGGAACAATTGACATAACGATAAAGATTCCAAAGAATTTTCTAAAACATTTGGGGACGATTGAATCTCTTTTCAAGTCAGTATTATATTTGCTCACTTATCTATTGAAAAATAAATATGTTTTTTCGATTGTGAGCAGCAGAAGTTGAATAAAAATTCATTTGATCACCGAATAGATCTTTTACATTTAAAACATCATAATATCTTTAGATTCTTCTAATATTTTACTCTTCTAACTTTTACCAATTTCTTCGTAAACGCATAAAGTCCGCAGTCCAATCATTACATTTTCTTTGACAGTTGATGGAACAATTATCCATATCAAATAGATATGAATAATTATAATTAGCGCGTTTTTATACATTTCTAGCACTTTTGATCTTTTAATTGATCTTTTAAAATTTGTCGCAGGAGAATATTGAAAAGAACTCGATTTATATTTCTGAATCATGGTAAAATGTCTAATAGAGGAAAAAGATATTGCAGATCCAAGAAATGCAGATAACTGTGGCTAGATGAAAAGAAGATATGGAAAACAGCCAAAATGAATTAATATTTTGATAATTTCTATATTAATCCGTAGCATTCGAGTGGTGACTCTGAGAGGCGCCACTAAAAATTGCTGTACCATAATTTAAAATATTGTTTACATTATTAGATACAGCGACTCCTCCTAATATTCGGACACTCTTAAACAGACGACAACTTTTTAAATATTGGACCATACGATTTGAACGTTTTTGAGAAGTTAGGACAATTAGTTTGCTACACAATGTGAAAAATTTTTGAAAAAAGTTGCAAGTTGTCGGAATTGCAGAGAAAATACTAAAAGTTGTATTCTACAACATTTTTATGTGGGCTTATATGGGAAATTTAGGAAACACGTTTCGTAGATTTGTATCGATAAAACATTTCATCAAAATCGGTTAACGTTGCAACGAGCTACAAAGATTTAAAGATGATAGAAATTGCAGTTTCTCACGATTTTCAGCCTCTAACTACAATAAATCTAAGGAATCTTATTGTTAGATCTTTCAATGTCTGTCGTTTTTCCCGCGTCAACTGATTTCGATGAAACTTTCACAGTGCATATAATTGACACAGATCTACAAAACGTAATTTTGAAATTTTCAATATAGGCCCACATAAAAAAGTTATAAAATGCAACTTTTAGTATTTTCTCTACAATTCTGACCAATTGCAATTTTTTAAGAAATATCTCTTCACATCATGTAGTAAACTAATTTCTCTAACTTCTCGAAAAAGTTCAAATCGTATAGTCCAATATTAAAAAAGTTATCATTATTTTTAAAGCGTCCGAATATTAATGGGAGTCATTGTATATTGGTATATAATCAATTGTTAAACATTCAAGTATTGTATGAGGTATTATATCAATTTCGTATCCACCAAATTGAAAAAATCATCGAGAATGGAAATATTCTGGGTCGGAAGAAATGTTTAATTTTCGATTTAAAATAGCTCTGAGTGCAAAGGGTTAAAAATTGATATTTTGTAATGGTTCTAATTATGACAAAAGACGTCCGATTTGTTTGATCGAGTACCTTCTGCCGGGAATGTATATTCCTGACATTTTACAAACTGCGGAAAGGAGAGAATTGCTAGCGAAGGAACTGTCGAGATAAGGTAACGAACAGAGCGGATCGGGGAGTATTACTTTCGGGTAACACCTGTGGATGATCTGGTACAAAGAGCAAACGTTCCTAAGGTTCAGTTGGCGAGGGCAGATCGTTTAACCGGGTCTGAATGCTGCGGTGACTTTGAAGTTTAAAATCCGAGAGAGGGTGTTATAGGCGAGAGAGTTCCATGCAGGCAGGGTTGAAATCTACCTTGACACAGTTACGCCCCGACCTCCGACACGTATCTTCGATCATCGGAAGAGATTCTTACGGAAGTAGCGTAGCCTAAGGGCATCAGAGACAGCTCAGGGAATTTAATTAAACCCCACTATCGGCCCATCGGCGAGTTAGTCTTTCTTCGAGTCTATCGACGCCTCTCGCCTAATTATCATCTCTTGCGAGACCGATCGCCCGTTTCCTCCGAAGTTTCTTCAACCCTCGATTCTCTGCTAAAAAAATTCAACCATTCCCAATATTATTAGCTTCTAACGTAAATACGTTTGGCCACACGTACGATAGAAACAGCAAACAACAATTGCAGAGCGTTAACTTGAAATTCAGCGTACGAAGAATGCAATGTCTTATACCGGGTGATTCACGAGAAATAATAAATATCTCCGTTAAGATTGAAAATAGAAGAAAATGTTGAACGGAAAAATTGTATTGTTCAAGGAGGCAAATATGATATAAAAAATTTTTGGTAATTATTTAGAAAGTATCACCCCCATCTCCGATTTTGATGAAATTTAAATATGTTATAGATTTCAACATTTTGAACAATTTTTTCCTTTTCCAATATAGGGGGGTCGCTTTTGGTTTTCGAGATATTCGCAAAAAACTAGGTCACGTGACACGTTTAGCCTCTGTCCTGCATGTGTCACAATGTCACATGACTCGTCCGTTACTGGCAGAGAGAGAAATTAATCCGGTGGGGGGGGGGGGGGGGGGGTGGATTTTCGATGAACGCGCATATTTATTGTTGCCAATTTCGAACGCTGTAAAATCGCTGAAGAGAAATTGTTATTTCAGGGCGTTGATATTGAATGGCGTACCCTTTTCTGCATCACCGAGTAAATAACAAGTTTTATGCGGTTGCATGGCGACGTAATTTCTCCACCGAAGCATCAGCCAGCTCTAAACCGTTTTTATCCATAGGAGATCATCGTTTTGGATGTGCTTCTCGATTGTGCTAAAAGACTGTTCGAAACTGGGTCACTTTGTCCCCGTGTATGCACATAAACATCCTTTGCGGAGTATAAAATCTCATGAGCTTCCTGCTACATTGTCACGTTCCAATAAGTAACAGATGAAAGTGGGCCACGGGAAGTAAACATCGTCGCCGTTGTTCGCATTCTTTTCAAGACATCGAAGCCCTGAAATTATTCATACCAATTTCGGTATTTTGCACAATCACAACCATTCATCGAAGCTGTAATTATAATAAATATTGTTCCAGAAATTATACTTTGAATTCCAATAGTAATTCATTAATTAAACATAATTGAAACAACAATTCTACGAAATTAAATGACGGCGCCATTTAAATGACGAAACTGTGTGTATTATTTTTCAACGGTTTAACGGAGTACTTGTACAGTAAATGTTGTGAATTGTGAACCCTTAAGAATCGTTTCGTTTGAAATTTGAGAGCCGTGATCCGTCCGCTATTTCTACAAGGATATCGAGTTCGCCAATGGTGAAAATTTAAAGGGAACCGACCTTAATCGTTAAATTCTCATTAGATTCAGCGCATGCCTGCGAAAGGCTCGAGTCACTTCGACAAATGTTCCAAATCCATGAAATCAATGTAAATCAATCCATTCATTATCAATCTTTTTGTTTTGCTTGGGTGATTTCCAAAGCAAAGAATTACACCCAACACATCGCAAATGTCTAGTACTCATCTTAACAATATACACTTATATTAATTTATATATCATTAGTTTTGTAACGTCGCGAAACTGCTAAGCGCTCCTCTAGATTAGTTCAGACCGGAATGCCCTCTTGCAGAAATTAACCTTGGAATTTATATCGATTTATGCCAGAGGGCTCGAAAATTAACGATTTTTAATTTTTTTAACCATGTACCCCCACCTTGAAAAGTCTGAAACAATTGTACGTTAACAACCACAATGAGATGCTAAAGCTTCAAAAATATAAACTTACAATTAGTATTTCATAACTTCTACAAGAAATCGACATTTCAACACTTTTTGATTCTTTTAAATTCGGTTTCGAAGATAAAGATTCAGAAAAAATTCATAGATCTGTATTCTAATAGCTAAAATACGCCCGATTTTTCAGAATTTTCACTTGAAGAGGATAAGGAAAATGGCGGAAATACCTGATTTTCATTGTCACTCCATTACTACCCCGTATGTCGACATATGGGGTTGAAAATTGGCACAAAGTATTTTCTTTGGATAAGCATCGAATGGCCTATTGCAAATTCAATTTGGTTCAGGCGCCCTTTTGATCTTCTTGTCCGGCTGTACCCTTTATTAGTAGCCGCGTTTTTGCGCCCATCGTTGTTAATCACCCCCGTGTATACAATCCCGAAATGCATACTTTTGCCGATGCTAATTGAGACAACAATTTCCCGTGGCAATTCGCATGACTGACGCGCGATAATCCGTGTGCTGCGCGATATCCCGAGATCGACATTACAAGAAAGACAGTCGGAGTTATTCGCGATCGGAAACGATGACCGACACAGTTTCTCCATTCTCCGAGTAACATTAAAGTCACTTGAGCGGAGTCTTATTGATCACGATGTGACACTGAAAGTACAAAATGCAAATATCATAATGCAAATGCCGTTGGAGGTATTAGCATAATAAGATGTATCCGAGGAAAGGGACGGCCAGCGAACGACGAAATTTTTACTTTCCTTTCTCTATAGGCATCGCTCTTGGCCGAGTTCCTGACAGTAGTAATAGATAGTCTGTGTCAGACACGAAATTCCATTCTCTATGGTAACTACTGGTAATATCTGTGAAAGCTAACGCCAAGTAGTCGAGAAAGACATTCGGAGCCGCGGCGAATTTGTGGAAAAACACTTCTCGAATCGCACTACTTTGCTCGATTAGGCTCTTATCGTAACCGAGATTTTTGAACGGTTTGTCAAATGTTATGATTAGACTGCGGATACTAGCGCAAAATAGTCTGCGTCGTTCGCCGGAAGCGACAGCCAAATAGAACTTTGCGCCTCTCTTCTACGATTCTACTGTATCGTAAATATTGTATCAATATTATTGCATTCTCACTCACGGTAAAACTTGTCACTGCCATTTCAGGTAAGTTTTAATTTTATATTTATTTTCAGTCATTGAAACATTACTGGCAAAAGGAAAATACAAAATTATAATTAGGTAAGAGGGAAAATTCTATCGTATTTTAACACTAAACCTACCAACACCGGTTAAAATGACTGATTCCAGGTTTCCTATTTTACAATTAGAAAAGTAATAAAACTGATTTTATAAGAAACAGCTGTATAGATATTTTTAGTAGTGCACGTATTACAATAGGAGCCGCACAACGTCTAAATAAAATCAATCTTGTCATTTTTATAAGAGAACATGTATCCAGTTACTTTTGAGGCTCGGTAGGTTTAGTGTTAAAGAAAACATTTGTATCAGTTTATAGAAATCCATGTTTAATATTATTCAATGATATAATTTCCATTATTTGTAACAATATGTTGCCATTTTTCAGATAACCTGTCAATTCCTGTTTTCCAATGACTCGCTAGTTAACATGTGTTTTTGATTTACAAGCAAAATTACTTGCTTATTTAAAATACGATATAGCTTTCTCTCCGACCTAATATATTCATGCTAAATTCTTCGCGTTTATTGGACAATGCTTCTTACAAGAAATTCTAATTTTCAGATGCAGCGAAGATAACATCTATTCATCAGAAAGAAACAAGTGCTTCCATACAGATGTGGCTTACATTAGCGGAGGACCGTGGAAAGAAACAAACAGTTTCAAAAGATTTTTAATAATAAAATTAAAAATTTATATTTTACAATTGTGATAAATATATATATTATGTTATGAATTACTGTATTGTATTGTACTATGTATTATTGTATTGTACTATGTATCTAATCTATATATGTGTTTGTAATATATGAAATTTTGATTAAATTAAAATTAAAATTAAATTTTAATGTTCTATAAATGTCTTGTAAATATCCTTTTAACGTCCTGGATATGTCCAGCTATACGCCCAGGGACGTCTAAATAACGTCCGTATATCCCAGATATGTCCCAGATACGTGCCAGATAGTTCTAGGTAAGTCCCAGATACGTCCCAGATAGGTCCGCACGGGACGTCCTATGTACGTTACACTTTGTAACACGGACCTCATTCGGACATTTCTTGGACGTATCTCGGACATATCTCGGATATATCTCGGACATACGGACATGATTCGACGTACTTTGGACATCCATCGGACATCCGAGTGCTATCTGGGCACTATAAAGTTCATATTCATTTTCTTCGTCTAGAATCTCATTATCACTATAAAGTTCAACTTCATTTTCTTCGTCTAGCATTTCATTATCACTATTATCCCTATAAAGTTCAATTTTATTTTCTTCTGATTCACTTTCTTCATGCTGCTACAATTCGCCATCTTCGATATCAGAGCATTCCATTGGTATATTGTTCACTTTTTCTAACATTCTTTTTAGCAATCGTTTTGCCATTTTTAGAGTTTGTAAAATATCGTTATATAAAAAAGAATTAGATCCTATTCCAACGACTATGGTATACAAAATGACCGCGTGAAACAACATCGATGACTATGTTACGTTACATCGCGGCTATGTTTTTGTTTATGTCATGGCGCCAGAATAAGACGTTGATCAGACAAAAAAAATCTTTTCTACTATGGTACTCCTCTTTCGATACCATTTAAATCAGCGCTCGGATTTACATACTTACTCGCGACGGCCGAGTTTCGAAGACTACGCCCCCTCGAACCGGTCGCGCGTCTCGCTCCCCTTGGCGGCCATAGTTCTCCTAGGCGCCACGAATAGGAGCTCCGAACTAGGACCACCACGGGGAGCGAGACGCGCGGCCGGGTCGAGGGGGCGTAGCCTTAGAAACTCGGCCGTTGCGAGTAAGTAAATCCGAGCGCTAATTTAAAGTATGCGATAAATATTTTTTGTGAAATTAAAAATAAAGACGATATTTAGATGGCCTCCTTTAGCTGGGACAGTCTGTATTTCCAATTTTCCAGGACCTCGTCGTCGTTCAATGAAATTTCTCTTTTTCTTTTAATCTGTCTCGCGCTTTTACGATTTTTGGAGCCTCCAGGCTTCCGTTAATATCCCCGAGAGCAGCCAAGATGGCGACGGAAGACACTTCTGGTGGCGAGCGAAAGAAAAACAGAGCGAATTTAGAAAAGAGGGTCGAGGCACGCGGGAAAACGACAGACCGAATGTCCGCTACATTAATTTCTTCCTCGTTTTTGTTCACAGCCACGGACGAACTTGGAAGCAGCATGAGCACCACTCTACCGTCCGCGCCCACTGAGCTTTCTCAGTTCCCTAAGCTGTGCGAGTTGCGCCGAAAGTTTCCAGTCCTGTACCGCGTCGAGTTCCAGGTGAGGACAATAAATCCCCCTGTGTTCCCTCGTTCAAAGCGGATCACGACAACCACTGATTCAACGTTTTCGAGGTTTGGTTCACCCCTACTCCCAGTTCGTTACTTCCCTTAGAGAACTTACTGCGGACACCGGCCCGGCAAATGATTTTTCAGAAGCCTCCGAGGCAACCAGTTTCTCCTCAACCGACAGCTCGAAAATAGTAGTCGCTTGCTAAACAGCTGAATCGAATAAATGGCCATCTTCAAATCAATTATGAGTGGACCTTAAGGTGGTCATTAGCTAAGGGGCCAAAAATTATTTTTTAATTTTGTTCGTCGCACATGTGCAAAATTTCAGCTTGATCAGACAATGGGAACTCGTACCCTATCGTGCTTGAAAATTTGTTATACTTGATTTTCGCCATTATAGTACATCGTAAATATACATTTCTATATATCGTTGAATTTGTCTTTCCATGCTCTATAACTATATGCAAATAAAATACAAGATCATCGTAAAGAAAAAACTCGAAAATTTTGACATTTCGAAAATTCGATTTAAACAAACAATTTTTTCATTAGCATTTATATTTACTTCGTCGAACAATACAACTTTCGTTGGACACATTTTTTCATATTTTTATAAATAGAATTTCTAACTTTCAGTGGAATAACTAATACCGTTCATCAAGATTACAGTTTCTTAAGTAGTAAATATTACTATTAGTTCCTACGTGCAGAATAATTTGCACGAATATTAGAAGAATGGGGATTATCAGACAAAGTACAAGCCCTTTGTTTTTGTTGTAATACCATATCTACAAATACATACTGGACCATAGCAAGGAGCCTGCGTCCCGCTTGAACAAAAATTACTGGAGAATTAGAATTAATTATTGAAGAAAAAAGTGTTATATTTGCCTTGCAGACATCATATATACGAGATTATTCTGCAAAGTATATTCTCAGAGAAAATTATGAAGTCTTCTGGACCAAATGTTTAGAAAATTTCAGAATGCTTGGCCAACAATAAAGAAATTAAATTTTATACGGGATTGAAACCGAATATATCCGCTAAACAATTTACCGTTAGCAGGTTTATGAGGTAGCAGGTAAACGATACAGAGTTATTGAGACGCGATATACATCGTTTGGCGGTTAAAGATAGTGGGAATGAATATAAAGCCCGTCAGAGGGCGAGGTTCGCAAACTAGTGCGCAGATAAAAAAAAGTATTCTACGAAAATTGCTGGTCTTTTTACGTACAATAAGATCCCATAATAAAAAATATAGATTTCCATTTGAAAAGACAAAATTGACCTTCTATTGACCTTGAAAACGCCACCCAAATAAAAAACTGATACTGATACCCTCTTTCCCCCTCGAAATCCTTGGACACGTGTTTTACACTTTTTTAATAACTTTCATACTTTTCGAGATATTCGGCTGGAAAGTTTTCAAATGAGCACTTGCTTTTCTTGTTGTTTCTAACTTCATATCGTACATCAGTGGCTACATTCCTTATAAGAGTGAAGTTAGTAAATTATTAAGAGCCTCAGCATGAAGATAGCCGCAGAATTGGTTGTGTGAAAACGAAAACGGAAGAGAAGTAAATAGAATACGATCAATCAGCAAAAAGTTCATAATTTACTGTTATTGTTAGTGTATTGTTATAATCATTAGTACTGTAACTGTTATTGCTATTATTTACGAGTGTTATTATTGTTATTGTGCACTATTGCTTGGTACCGCGACAATGGGAAAGTTAAATAAGTTGACGGATTTTGAAAAAAAAGTGCCAAACAATGGCACTTTCCTCCGTAGGAAAAAGTAAAAGAGAAATAGCCAGGACCTTAAAGCAATCGGATCATGTTGTTCAAAATTTTCTGTCCACTCCAGAAATATATGGGAAGACAAAGGTATATATTTTCTCCTGTTTGTAAAGTGAATAAATTTTTATGAAGTGCGTCTAAACTTCTGATTTTCAAAATCAGTCAACTTATTTAACTTTCCCATTGTCGCAGTGCCAACCAATCGTGCACAGTAACAATAATAACACTCGTAAACAATAGCAATAACAATAACAGTACTAATAATTATAACAATACACTAACAATAACAGGAAATAATAAGGAACAAATAATTAATACTTACGTCGATCTCTGAGTTTTTGCTGATTGATCGTATTGTATTTACTTCTCTTTCGTTCTCGTTTTCAAACAACCAATTCTGCTTCTATCTTCATGTTCAGTCTCATAATAACTTCACCCTACTTCACCCTTATAATGAATCTAGCCTCTGGTGTACGATATGAAGTTATAAATAACAAGAAAAGCAAGTATGTCTAAACTTCTTATACGGCCCATTTTCATATGTTGGCTAAAAATTCTTGCCCTGCAGTGCCATATATGAATAGTTTTGGTAGTAATCATAATTTTTCTCAAAGTATCCTAAACACACAATAAAAAATCAAACAAAGATTCATTAGAGGGTAGGGGAGACCGGGGCTAGTTGACTAATGGGGTTAGTCGATTAAAATCCATTCTAATTGTAATACTATAAAGTAGATGATGCTGCTTTCCGCGATATTGAAACATAAGAATGACTAGCTCACCATGTAATGTGTTGTCGTGACCGAAACTTGCGTGTTATACCAATATGAATAAAAAATCTAAAAACATCAGTAAGTAAATATTTTTGTTTCGACTATTTATCAATTTTTGTCCACTAAGTATTGCTTGATATTTTTTCATGATTAGTTTATGGAGATATGATACATTGACTATAATTTGAGGTATTTTATTTTATCCGGTGTATCGAGGTTATGCACGTGTGGCCCTTACAATGTTAAAAATGTTGAACGGGGCTACTTGACTAAACATAGGATTTACGTCATTCAAGAAAGATTCCTTGTCCTCAGAATCAGAAGACGATTCAGAATGCTTGATCTGCAACGAATCTTACACTGATAGCGTTTGTGGTAAAAACTGAGTGCAGTATACACGTTGCAGCAAATGGGCTCACGAAGAATGCATCAGATGTGTGTATTAACTGTGCCTCGGATGATTATTTGTAAGTCTAATCTGGCTTAATTTTGTCTACAAATTATCATCTGATTCACTACAGAAGATATGTATGAACAAATAAAAATTTAAGTATTGTTAATAGAATTATTTTCTCTTAAACACTTAAAAGTAACTGTTAACTAATCCCATCAGACATGTCAACTAACCCCACAACCGGGATTTGTTGACTTATTGCTCTCACTAATCTAAATTTGATTAAAACTACAACTGGGTTCAATTGACCCTATTATACTATTGACCCAAGTCAATGTGCAAACTTTTTGTGTATAACAAGTCAGCAAAATACTGATGGTTCATTGGTAAAAATTAAATATGTTAAAAGTTAGTCGACTAGCCCCGGTCTCCTCTACGTTTTTGTTAAAATAATAGGGTGCGTCTGAACTTCTGATACGCACTGTATAAGCAAGGTGTGAATTTCAGATGGTGGTTTATTGAATCACCGGAAAGAATGCGAAAATCGTAACATACGAGAGGGAAATTTCCACTTACGTATCCCGGCAAGGATGTCGCTCGTACATCCAGAACACTACAAAGTGCCTTAAGATAGGCAGACAGCCAAGAAAGGTTCAAGAGACATCCAGGAGACAAAGCGATCTCCCGAGAATAGGCAGAGGAATCGAGTAACTCGGTTCAATATCGGTTTCTCATTAGACTGCCATTTTGGTGCATGGATTCCAGGCGACCCATGCTGGCGTGGAGTATCTTTCGATGCTCGGCAAAGTGGTGAACATAGCAATTTTCTTTTAAAAGGAATGCAGACACCAATATTGAACTTTTGACGCGTCATCGATCTCCAACGAAACAGACTATCCATCATTATTGCTAGCTTTCAAATTCAGAAAAAGCAATCGAACGAAATAGAAGAACTTTAAGCACAGGAATCGAATATAGGGTAAATGTACCTATTACTGCGGGTATACGTTTTACTGCAGTATCTCTTCCCAATGAGATTAAAATACGTAAAAATAAATATTTGCTCTGCATTTATACAATTTATATTATATATTATTATAGAGAAGATTTATACAATTCAATGAGAATGTATTCTCGTTGGCGAGTTTCAATAGCTTTCAAAATATTCTCGAAAATGTCTTCCACCCTTGACAGAATATGGTTTTCAACTCGATATAGACGATAAAACATATGTATTAAATATGTTTGAAGAACCATGGCTTGTGCACAAACTACCACAGCTTCATAAAAATCGGAGAACGTCACTTTAGTATGCTAACTTATTAAACTTTCTGCTAACAGCATTCGAATGAGTCGTTCCGAAGAGAATTTTCATGTCTGCCTTGGAATGTTGTGTTCCACTGAAAACATTTTTTCTTACGTGTTATTAAAACACGAGAAAAAATTTTATAGAAATGCAAATCTCCAATGGATGTATAGTGAATAGGCAATTATTGTTTGCATTTCAATATCATGAACCGGAAACCATGGAGGATAATTTACTAAATTTCAGAGACTAGCATTAACATTTTCGAACGTGTTTATTAATCTAAATATTAAATAGTATTTATCTAAATTGCAACAACTGGAGTAAAATGGAAATTTTATTTCTTAATATCTGTAATTAGTTGAACTTTACTGTTTCACATTACACCTACTCGTTTTTGTCATAAATGCATAAAATCCGCTGTCTTTTTATGTAATTAATAGAAGATTATTATTATAAAGTAATTTATTCATAATTTATAGAAGAAAGGCACAAATTTTGAGTCTGGTAAAGTAAAAAGCAACCCAAAATGGTATTGTGAATTCTATCACGAACGATAATTTAATGAAATTATTCCGTAAAAGAAAGATACAGTCTACAGACTTTCTTCTATTCAAGATATCATGTTCTCAAGATTCGCTTTTGCCATTTGCAGATAGCGACCAAGGTGGAAACGCACTCATGCAGACACGCCATGAAGCCAGCCAACAAAGAGAAGAATCAGAACCAAAGATGTATTCCTTGTAAGTAAATGATGACCATTATCTTTATGTGATGCGGCACCATGAAAAGACTGACGATTTTTATAGTATAAAATAAAAAAAAGATTTTCTTTTCCTCAATTTGAATCAGTTGAAAAGAACAGTCCTTTTCGTTCTATGTGCAGACTATGGATTTTATGCGTTTACGATAAAAACGAGCAGATCAAATACAGTAAAAACATTAAAAGAATTGAACACATTATCTATCGGTGATTGTTACATAACTTTTGAAATTTCATGGCCCATGGCTAAAGATTTTTCATTACACCCCTCAACAGCAACTATCTATCGCGAATCAACAACGCGCCCTCGATAACGTAATCTAATAATTTTGTTTGGGAGTATTGTGTAAAAGAAAATTTTTAAGCTTTCTTTTGGTCCGGCACAATTATTGGTAGGCTCCGATAGATAAAGTGTTAATAGGATTTATAATAGTTGTGCTATACCAAAAGGAAGCTTAAGAATCATCTTAATAATACAGTAAAGTCGCGATTTTTATCCCTGAGAGTCTCAGAAAATTCTCCCTTGCCTACCCACTCCACTGAGCTCGGGCTGCCTCGGTCTCCGAGCAGTGTAAAGATGCCGCTTAATCTGATCTCGGCTAGCGTACATAGGTGCGAACCACTACTAATTCAATTACAAAACTTCTTTATTTTTCATTATTTTTTTATGGGACTTTCACCAATTTGTTTGTGGCATTTTTCTGATTAAAATGACACTAAACACGTTATAATTTCAACTGTATTTAGTGGTTTAATTGACGAATGAATTGATGAATGTTTCGGGCACAAGGAAGAGGACAGCGTATGGGAAAGAAAGAAACGCGGAGAGTCGCGGCGCGTTAGCACAGTTCAAAGAATTTCCCATACACTATTCTTCCTTGCATTCAAAACTTTCATCGTCCATTACACAAGTAAATATCATCGAAATTATCGTGTTTGGTATCATTTTCATTAGAAAAATGCCACGAATATGTTGGTGAAAATCCTATAAAATATTAGATGATTGCATAAGTTCGTGCCCGATTTTTCTAGATGTCGCAAACTGTACTGCAGCAAAGAATGGTGACTATACAGAGTGGTTTACCAGATATTGCCACCTCGATTTTCGTCATTATTATTATTCGTAGCGAAGAATAAAGTTGAATGGTTTCAAGAGATGCTTACTTTGGTGTTGTGAGTTTCTTTGTAGGTAAACCCGTAGAAGAGATATGTAGGTCACCAGTATTTTTTTAAATGGGATCGTATGTTTTCTTCTGCACCTATCGATAAAGTTTATATATGAGACTTATATATGAAGCCATAATAATGAAAATCGAGGTGGTAATATTTGGTGAATCACCCTGTATAATTGATTAATAAAGCTGTATTCTTTAAACAAACTTATGCAATCATCTGATATAATAAAAAATAAAGAAGTTTTGTTATTGGGTTACTAGTGATTCACACCGATATACCCGTATACCCGATCCGTATTACGTTACACTCCTCGGCGACCAAGACCTCTCGAGCCTCTTGGCCCCTAACGGGCTATGCCCCGCGGTAGATGCCAGACAATTGGGATATTTAGCGAAAAAACACTGTATATCGAATATACCCAAAGTCGTCAGATTAAGACTTGTGTCCCCACTCTATCGTTCCCCTTCTAGGACGCTATTCCCCCACGCTTTCACCCTGGCTCGGTCACGTGACGCGTTCCGTCCCTGCCGTGCTTATATCACAATGTCACGTGAATAATCGAGTACTGAGAGAGAGGGTAGGTATATTCCCCTCATCTGGCGACTCTGAACATGCCCCATAATAATTGTCTATCAGCCATATGTTATACGTCATTCGTTAGCTATTGTTTCCCTCTGTTACGTGATAGTGCACTTTTACGTTCTGTATCAACAGTGAAGTGATTTAGTGTTTAAAAAGTACGGAGCACCAAGTGAACAAAAATGGGCACCTCCGACATTTCCTACTCTATGAACTTAATAATTTGTATTTGATCTGCTTATTTATATCGTAAATGCATAAAATCCATAGTCTGACCATAGGATATCAGGTATACGAACATGAAACTTATTATTTTTAGAAAAGATCACGGTAATTCAAGCTTAGTATTTTTCATTGTAAATCCGCTTCCAATAATGCGAGTTATGTCTTCGTTTATCGACAATGTTAGCGTCGTATATAATTAAGGTGCGAATGGAATTACCGTTCCGCGCTGAGCAGAGAACGTTGACAAGCGACGCGACGGCCGCTTTTAATTATCCGTCGACTGAAAAAAATTCCGGCTGGACGACGAGTCTAATTAGAAAATGTAGTTATATTCACGCTCGAGTTACAAGAGCAAGACGAAAGTTGCACAGTGTGGCAAGTGTCGAGGCCGACACGAACGCTTGCCTTTCCCATACCCCGAATGAAAATATAGTTATCCCTACGCTGATACGGTTCCTTCACTTCCGGTGAAAGTGTCCGCGCAAACACAGCTCCAGCTAGCTTGTTTTTTGAGTTCTTTTATTTTCGGTATAATTAATCTCAACCTATTCGGGGCTTATTCGGAATGGTGGTACCGATTACTGCGGTATCATGCTTCGATCGTACTTTATTTTAATATCATTCCTAATTTATCATGAAATAATAATATGTGAAAGCATTTCATGGAAGAATGCTGAATACAGTAAACGCCTCTTTACTGTCCAACAGCCGTGTTTTGCACGGACGGTGACCGTACCCGGACACTATTTCTGATTTATGACTGCGTCTACAGCGCCGACCGCGCCGAGCGAGACTTCAATAGAGAGCCGAACATAGAGAAGGACAGAATGGACGTTGGCAGGCAGTGGAGTGGGTAGGCACTGAACCCTCGGTTGTCCAATTAATACCTTAAAATTTATTCAGTTTATTACTCGAGAAAGGATCATATATATATATTCCGAACTGTCTCTAAATGAACCCAGGATGGTTTATAAGGGCGTCCCACACGGAGGAGTCCTCAGTCCCCTCCTATTTACCTTGTATATTTCGCATATTAGAGACAATTTACCCAAATCTATCAATATACAGTTTGCAAATGATATCGCCTTCTTCATAAAATTCTCATCTTTAAAAAGAGCCGAAAGCATTCTCCAAAGATCAATTTCTGCCCTTAGCAAAAATCTCTTCGATACCAATAAACCCAAACTTAACCTTACTCCTGACAAGAGTTCTCTTCTTCATTTTAGCAATAAAAGGAAAAAGATTCCTCCAGGCCAAGTTGAAATCAGCGTCGACAACTTTATTGTTAAACCTAGAGAATCTGTTCGGTTCCTCGGCGTCATTTTCGACTCCAAATTGTCTCTTGCTCCACAGGTTGAGCAAATATATTACAGATGTCTGAAAGCTATCAACATTATAAAATTCCTGTGCGGCACTTGGTGGGGCTCTGACCCGAGCACTCTACTACTAATTTATAAAAGTTACATCCGATCCATAATCGACTACGGCTGCTTTGTGTTTTGGCCGTGTACTATCTCCCTTAGAACCAAACTTGAAAGAATTCAGAACTCAGCAATCCGAACAGCTCTAGGCTAGCGCAAAAGTACTCCGCTGAACGTGATGCTGACTGAATCAAAGCTGATACTTCTATCGGACAGGGTAACCTACCTATATGAACGCTACCTCGCCAAAGTCTTGTCAAATAACAGCTCCCTTATGTTTCACACCATCACATCAAACATTTTCACCTTCCTCAAAGGAGACTAGCAAGATCTAATCGTAGAACTCTTAACCAGTGTGTAGATTCCTTCTTCGGTGAAAATTTCAAGAACAAGCCAAAACCCAACTTCTGTTTGTACCGCCATGAATTTGAAAACATAACCACGTCCATACCAATTGACACTAGTTTTGGCCTCACACTTCGCGAGTCCAAAGACCCTAATGCTCTAATTGACAAACTTTTAACAGATTGCACCGCCTCTGCTATCTACACTGATGGCAGCAAAATGTCGGATTCGGGCTATGTTGGATCAGCGTGTATATGTTATGATCTTAACCTGCGTATTAAGAAAAGCATTGATAACAGCGCGTCGATTTTCACAGCCGAATGTTTAGCCCTTTATGTTGCCATGGACATTACCACAAGACATAAAAATCGCAATTTCATTATCTTTTCTGATTCTTAAATGCCCTTCAATGTTTAGAATTGGTCAGCTTTCAAGTGAAAACCAATCCGTACATCTTCGACATCAAGGAAAAATTCGTACAATTCAATCAAAATAACTCCTGCTTTATAAAATTTGTGTGGGTTCCTTCTCACATAGGTTTGCGAGGAAATGAGGACGCCGACAATCTTGCCAAATCTGCCATTGCTTCCGACTCCATCGATGTGCAGTATGTTCCCTTCTCCGATACATCTTGCCTGTCCAAAATAGAGGCATTTCGCCGAACCAACGCCACAATCACTGATTAGGGCTCATCTAAGGGCAAAACCTTCTTCGAGCGCTTTTTTTTCTCTAATCGAACCCTTGGTTTGCCAATAATAACTTTGAAAGTCTCAAAAGAGAGTTTGTTACTACTGTCAATCGTATCAGGGCCAATCACTACAACTTGGCTGCCTCATTGTTCCGTGTGGGTATTGTTGATCATACCAACTGCAAGTATGGTTACGAAATGGAGGACCTAGATCATGTTTTGTGGCAATGCTGCTTATTCGACGCTCATAGAACTAGACTAA
Organism: Lasioglossum marginatum; assembly: GCA_028455795.1. Classification (NCBI taxonomy): domain Eukaryota; kingdom Metazoa; phylum Arthropoda; class Insecta; order Hymenoptera; family Halictidae; genus Lasioglossum; species Lasioglossum marginatum. The sequence continues at coordinate 10,318,512 of CM052265.1, read as the reverse complement.
CTGATGATTTACACAGGATGGGGTTCTTTCTGCCCCCCAAAACCGATATGTTCTTTGCCAGACCTAACATTCGGGCGTGTTTGCGTATTTTTAATTTCTTGAAAGAATTTAACCTGCGTATATAACCAAATATGCTAAACAATAAGGTCACACAAACTGTATCATAATGTAAACTATGTAATATAATATAAACTACGTACAGCTGTATAGACCCATTTAAGGATCTGGGTAAGCTCAAATAAAAAAAAAAATAATATCATATAAATAACTAAATACATTCTTTTAACAACTATTTATTACCTTTAGTTTGAAGCTGTTTTAAATTAAGAGCATTATGAAGTTTACAACATTTCACAATTGCATTTACAATGTAAACACCTTTTTCTTTCTCAAGTCTTCTTCCTTTTTATTTTTTAAAATCTGCATTCTTTCTTGGTTTTTCTTAAGTTTTCAGTTCCTTAAGTAGATCTTTTCGTGCACTTCACTTTACTATGTTTTTTTATTTTTGTTACTGTTCGTTTCATTAGTTTTCGATTTAATTTTTGTCATATCTTCTGATTTTATCTATAATACTCTTTATCTAGAATCGTATCCTACCTATTTCCATGTATCGAATAGGTATCCAACCGAAAACGTTAGGCTGAAGTGAAGCTCGTTTCTCATCGTAGTTGCAATTCACAGCGCAGTAGTATTGGGGACATTCCTATAGTGATTTTTGTGCTGCAGTAACGAGCTCCTCCTTCATTCTAATGTACATAATGCTGAGGTCTTAATTTTGTTATTAAAAAGACAAGAGAAGTTTCTGTTTATATTTTTATTGTATCAAAGTAGGTGTCTAAATAATGATAAAACTTTCCTCTATGCAATTTAAAGCAATATAGAAAATGTACATGTGAACAACAGTCCTTTGGTGATCAAGATACGAGAAAAAGTATCTTATTTTTACCTTTTATGAAGAATGCTTTTTTCAAGTCCTAAGATTATAAAAATATGAGAATGTTTCACAATTTTGTTTGCCACGCCAACGACAATACATTTTCACTGAATTGCACAAATTTATTGAGGGCAAAATATTTATTTTTACGTGTTTTAATCTCATCGGGAATAGTGCAGTAAAACGTACACCCGCAGTAACAGATACATTTACCCTATACTCGAAAGTAACGATGTAACAAAAACGTACAACCATTAATGGAAACTCTGGGCTATTTTGGATTTTCGGGGTCTCATCACAGTTCAGGATTACTTCGATATTTATTTGATTAGAAACGAAATATTATTGAAAAAGTTTGCCAATATTTATTTACCCACTGTACAGGGTGTAAAGAAACGTTTGATCTGGCTGCCACAGGCGTATTCTACATCTTCGGATCGATGAAAATCTGTAACAAACGTTGCCGCAGAATTGTCCTTGTCCTTGAATTTCAAGCTCATATTTTTGACTTTGAAATTCAAGGTCAAGGACAATTGTCTCTTAAACATTATTATTCAATATGTACCTGTTTTTTTAAATGCAGACGACTACAACAGAGTGGTGTTGGACACGATAGAAGGCGAGCCTGACTCCGATTACATAAACGCATGTTACGTCGACGTGAGTATCGAGAATCGACTTGTTCATATTTCCTGCGTTTCCAATTTTCTTCTCCGCTCCGTGGAATAGTAACGACAACAATGAAACGTCCGAATTAATGATCACGCGAACGAAATTCATGAGACAGGTGAAACAAACACAAATAAACTAATTTGGAATTCTCTCGAGATTACGCGGAGGATCAAGATCAGGGTTGACAGTAATATCAGAGTTCGAGCGCGATACCACAGCCGATGAATTTGAATAATCTATAATCGCGCCTCCTAAAATAGTGTAGGAGCCGCTTCCACGGCGTTAAAAGTTTATTTGCCGACGTTCGATCAATATGAACTTTGCATTTCAGAGTATATTGCAACCGAATGCGTACATAGTCACTCAGGGACCCACCGAGAACACCGTCACGGAATTTTGGCGGATGGTCTGGCAAGAGAAGGCTTGCTGTATTGTCATGCTCACCAAAACTTTCGACTTCATTCGGGTAAGAAACTGACATCCTTCCCTCGTTTCTTTCTTTTCATTTACTTGCAAAATCTTATCCACTTTGCGCTCATCAATAACGGCATCTACAAACGTTTACCTAATACAGTGTGTAACCGAAGTTTAGATGCACCCTATTATTTTAACAAAAACGTTTTTTGTATCGTATGTTCAGCATACTTTGAAAAATTATGATTACAGTAAAGTCGCGTCTACTGTCCAACAGCGATGTTCTGCACGGAGAGTGATCGCATACCGACACTATTTTTTTATGACTGCGTCTACCGTGCCGACCGCGCCGACCGCGCCGACCGCGCCGAGAGTTCAAAAGAAAGCCGAACGTAGAGAAGGACAGAATGAAATACGAATCGCGTGGCCGAAGCGTATCGGTGTGAACCACTACTAATAATGCTAATCGAATGTACAAAAACCTCTTTATTTTTCATTATTTTTTTATGAGACTTTCACTAACTTATTTCTGGCATTTTTCTGATTAAAATAAGACTAAACACGATATAATTTCAACTATATTTAGTGGTTTAATCGACGATGGTAGTTTCGGTCGTCAGGAAGGATAGCGTATGGGAATGAAAGAGACGCGGACAGTCGGCGGCACAGTTCAACGAATGCCCCATACGTTGTTCTTCGTTGCGTTCGAAACTTTCATCGTCGATTAAACCACTAAATACAATTGAAATTATATCGTGTTTGGTCTTATTTAGAAAATGCCAGAAATAAGTTAGTGAAAGTCCCATAAAAAAATAATGAAAATTAAGAAGTTTTGTACATTCGATTCATGGTGTCAATGTAGTGGTGTTCTCATCGATATACCCGAGCCGAGATCAATCATCGCCGCCCTTCGGCGTTGGCCGGCAATGGAGTGAGTAGGCTCTGGATAGTGATCGCATACCCGACTCCGGACAGTAAACGCGACTTCACTGTACTATTAAAACTATTCACATATGGCACTGCAGGGAAGAATTTTTAGTGAAAATATTCACTAAATCACACATTTTCTGCATTTCCCTGCAAGTTTGACCTTGAATGACCTTGAGTCATAGGTCATTGAACTCATCTTAAAACGCACTATGTGATGGTGGATAAAAAAACATATCATTCCATTTAAAAAAAGAAAGTTGACCTTCACCTCACCTTGGAGTGTCCACCCGGAAAAGTAAAAGTTCCACCACATGATGTCCCCCTCGGTATTGAACAACTTTCATCTGAAACATTTTTGCGTATAATCAATATTTTTGGAGATATTCGTCTGTAACGCTTTATAATTGCCACCCTGTATACCAGAGAACCCTCCAGTGACGACATTGTATTGGGTCGTTCGGAAAGTCATTTTATTTTTCGTGTAGAGATGGCATTGCTTCCATTTGTTATTACTAAGCTTATTTTAAATTTAAATTGCAAAATCGTGGTATATGTTGACAGCTGACATTTCGGACGTAATTTCCTACCTTGTAGTGCTTTCTAATCTTTCAAGTATGTTTTTATCATCACATCAAATTTGCAAAATCAAAGTACGCATTGCCATCATCGTTTGCTTTTTTATTATCGCAAGGCTAAAAATGTAGTGCACAAAAGAAAAAAGTTGTGCGTTGCTTAAAGAGAGGATGTACCATCGATTACTATCTTGTTCGCTTTCTTTAACACTTTTTATGCGTTGCAAATTTCATTTCAAATAAAGTCGTGAAAAGTCATATAACTCGTGCAATATTTTGCTAATAAAAAACAGAAATTCTACGAGCATGGGATCTTTAAGTTGCCTGAAAAATCGCAAGAGACCATAGAACAAAATATCATAAAACTTAATCTAAATGGTAAAAAATTGACTTTCATTTTCTCTTAAGAAAAAGAAATGACTTTCCGAACGACCCAATATAATATCACGGAAGTTTATTTTTTGATTTTTGTCCCATGACAACGCACTGTGCGGCGCACAGTGGTCCGGATCGAGAAATTCAATGACATTTTGTTATAACTTTTGAACCATTAGAGATATTGCAATGAAATTTTCACTAAAAATATTTAAAACATAGTCATTTTTAACTATAGGTAATTAAATATTTTTTGCATTTGTTAAACAATATTTTTTAATTAAGTTTCATTGATACTTTTTTATTAAAAACAACATTGTTTACATATAAGTTTACAAACTATTTTTTCTAATAATTTATAATAATTAAAATCTTTTTAGTGGTCCGGATCGAGAAATTCAGTGACGTTTTATCATAACATTTGAATCGTAAAAGTTATTGGGATGAAACTTTCACTAAAAGATATGAAAAAATAATCACTTTTTAATGATAAATAATTCAATATGTTAATTTATTGTTTAATATCGACCAAATAAAAGATGATATAATGTAAAATAAATCGAAACTAATTCTAATTAAACGAGAAATGAATATATATAACACGCATTTAAAAAAACTGAACTGAATACAGGTTAAATATATACATACATATATCATACACACTAATAAATATACACTGTACAGAGTCTTTTACAAATCCTTTACGCTGTGTTCTCTCCAATGGTTCGGTTTCATCTGAATGCAAACAGAAAATGAGAAAGCAATCTCTGATGGCACAACACCGGGCGCACGCTGGTGATGCCACCGAATTGAAGGGCTTTAATAAATCGGTTACTGGTGGTACCACCAGTACTGTGAACGTAAATTGTTTATGTTTTCGCCAGAGGCGGATTAAGCCAGCGCGGGGCATTCACTAGTGATACCACCAAGCTAGGGCTGCTACAAAATTTTAATTCGGCCCTGATTTTAGCGATGCTGGTGATGCAACTGGTGGCTTAGTCTAATAAGCTACGTGCAAAATAATGCCCCGGCTGGTGTCGGCGCCACCAAATGTTGCACGGCCAGTTGCCGATGCCGTCCACGATCGCCAACAATTTTTGGTGGATCCACCAGTTACCGTAGTCTAATAGCTTCCATTTGTTTCAATGCCCCACGACGTGTTGAGTCACTGGTGAAGCACCAGGTTACGCCACCAGTGGCCCAGTCTAATAGCAGCCTTATCTGCAGCATAACATAAACAATTCCTTGCAGGCTACAATGCAAACAGTCCGTTCGTGCGCGCGCGAAGAGGTTCTTCGCGTCTCGCACAATCTTGGCGCTCGACGCGGCGATGGATACACTTTAAACACTAAATAACTTGCGTGGATGGACGATATGGAAAGTAAATCGTGCATAACTATGTAGGAGAAAGTGTACTGAACATAGTACAATTTGTAATCATGCGATCATGCTATTTGGAACTCAAAAGATATTCCTTATCAAAGATGAGGAATTTTGACAATTTCCGTACCTTCATTGTGTATTATTTTTTTAATGCATTATTTAAATTAATTTTTAATTGCCAGTGTAAATTCTTATCGTAAAGGAATTCTCTTCATTTTAAAAGAAGAACAGAGAAAAAATATTAAACAGGTGAGTCAGGGCATCCAGATGAAGATAAGCATCTCTCTTCTGCGAAACATACTATTTTCAAAATGTCCAACTTTAAGTGTTCGTTATGATTACAATTTTTATTATATTTTACTAATTTCTTTATTTTCGAGGTAGATAGATATTTAGGAAGTTTGTACATGTCAATATGAGAAAGTTCATTTTTCGATAAAATGTCACTGAATTTCTCGATCCGGACCACTGTGCGGCGCGGCGTACAGTGGGCAATTCGGACGAAATTTGTTTCAAAATCAAAGAACTTTC